>CAIIXF020000099.1:0-29088 GCA_903813345.2 Owenia fusiformis
CTTTGCTACCTGTTTAAAAGATTTTGAAGCAAATCATTTAAGTGTAGTGTCAGAATCGCAAAAATGAGTTAAAACTATAAATTTGACCTGCATTTTTACCTAGGCATTTTGGTGTCCAAATTTTAAAGCTAGAGAGCATTCGAAGTCCCTTCCTTTTATAGGCTTTCATTACGTAAAGCTGTACTCAGTCTATATCTCGTATATTACACTCCAAAAAAATCTTTTTTTCCCATTGCCATAACATGGGGCACCAAATTTAGCGATTTATGAGCTTTCAAAACGCCATAACTTCCAAACCAAAAGTCGGATTGAAATTTGGTTTGCAGATTCGGATTCCTGTGAAAATTTTACTCTTAATTCATAACTCAAACGTTAAATTTGGAGAACTTTTCATGTTGACCTACTTTTCGGACACTATATCTCAAAAGTTGGTCAAAATACTTTCTGACGGCAAAAGGCTAACACCATTAACACACTCTTTGCTACCTGTATACCAAATGTTGAAGCAAATAATTAGAGTGTAGTGTCAGAATCTAAAAAATAAGTTAAAACTATAAATTTGACCTAGATTTTGACCTAGGCATTTTGGTGTCCAAATTTTGAAGCTAGATAGCTTTTGAGGTCCGTTTATTTTATAAGCTTTCATTATGTGAAGCTGTACTCAGTCTATATCTCGTATTTTACACTTCAAAAAAATCTTTTTTCCCATTGCCATAACATGGGGCACACCAAATTTAGCGATTTTTGAGCTTTCAAACCGCCATAACTTCCGAACAAAAAGTCATATTGAAATTTGGTTTGCAGATTCGGATTCCTGAGAAAATTCTACCCTTTATTCATAACTCATACGTTAAATTTGGAGAACCTTTTAGTTTGACCTACTTTTCGGACACCATATCTCAAAAGTGGGTCAAAATACTTTCTGACGGCAAAGGCTAACACTATTAGCACACTCTTTGCTACCTGTCTACAAAATTTGGAAGCAAATCATTGAAGTGTAGTGTCAGAATCGCAAAAAATAACTTAAAACTATACATTTGACCTAGATTTTGACCTAGGCATTTTAGTGTCCAAATTTTCAAGCTAGATAGCTTTTGAGGTCCCCTTCTTTTACATGCTTTCATTATGTTAACCTGTATTCAGTCTACATTTAGTATTTTACACTTCGAAAAAATCTTTTTTCCCATTGACTTAACATGGGGCACCAAATTTAGCGTTTTTTAGCATTCAAAATGTCATAACTTCCGAACATGAAGTCTGATCGAAATTTGGTTTGCAGATTCGGATTCCTGGGAAAATTCTACAATATTTCATAACTCACACCTTGAATTTGGAGAACTTTTTGTTCTGACCTACTTTTCGGACGCAATATCTCAAAAATGGGTCAAAATACTTTCTGACGGCAAAAGGCTAACACTATTAGCACACTCTTTGCTACCTGTATACAAAATTTTGAAGTAAATTATTAAAGTGTAGTGTCAGAATCGTAAAAATAAGGAAAAACTATGAATTTGACCTAGATTTTGACCTAGGCATTTTGGTGTCCAAATTTTGAAGCTATGTAGCTTTTGAGGTCCCCTTCTTTTATAAGCATTCATTATGTTAAGCTGTACTCAGTCTATATCTTGTATTTTACACTTCGAAAAAGTCTTTTTTCCCATTGACTTAACATAGGCACCAAATTTAGCGATTTTTGAGCTTTCAAAACGCCATAACTTCCAAACCGGAAGTCCGATCCAAATTTGGTTTGCAGATTCGGATTCCTGAGATCATTCTACACTTATTTCATAACTCACATGTTGAATTTGGAGAGTTTTTTGTTCTGACCTACTTTTCGGACGCAATATCTCAAAATCGGTAAGAGTAATCAAAAAACGATTTGCCTTACGGAATTAGCGTTTTTTCCAAGGAACATGATGAAAAAAAACCGGAGCGAAAATATTGAAAAACGACTGAGAAAAGTGATGAATTAGTGAAAATCCGAGATTTGACCTAGTTCTTGACCTATGACCTAGATAAAAATTTGACCTAATTTCCCAGAAAGCCAGATACATTCCCTAGTCAACCATGTAGGTTGGATAAAGTAAGATGTTATAGTTGGAGAGAAAATCTGTTAGGAGGAAGAAAGAAAGAATGAAGAATAATAATAATAACTAGACATGTAAATTGAACAAGTTCAATTTAAGACTCCAGATTTAAAACTTTTTTGAAGCTGAGTCATCCAAAATACTGTAAGCTGAGCCATTCAGAATAAGCTGAGTCATCTAGAATACAGACATTTAGACAACTCTTAAGTAAGTTATCTTCGTCTCCATTGGCTTAACATGGGGATATCATAATATCGACTTTTCGAGACTTCAAACAACTATAACTATCTAACCAGAATTTGGGTCGAAATTTGGTTTGCAGATTCGAATTTCTGAGAAAATTCTACTTTTGTGTTATAACTCATACATTAAATTTTGAGAACTTTTTGTGTTGACCTACTTTCCGGACGCCATTCCTCAAAATCGGTAAGAGTAATCAAAAAAGACAGTTACAATAATGAAAGGACTGTCTTTAAGCTACATGATGAAAGAAAGATAAAGGAATGACGACGAATAGTGTCAAAGATAATTGACATAACATGGGATATCAAAATACCAATTTTTTAATTTTTCAAAACGCCATTACTTCAAAACCGAGTGTCGGATTGAAATTTGATTTGCAGATTCGGATTCCTGAGAAAATTCTACCCTTAATTCATAACTCATACGTTAAATTTGGAGAAACTTTCATGTTGACCTACTTTTCGGACACTATATCTCAAAAGTGGGTCAAAATACTTTCTGACGGCAAAAGGCTAACACTATCAGCACACTCTTTGCTACCTGTATCCAAAATTTTGAAGCAAATAATTAAAGTGTAGTGTCAGAATCGCAAGAATAAGTTAAAACTATAAATTTGACCTAGATTTTGACCTAGGCATTTTGGTGTCCAAATTGTGAAGCTAGCTAGCTTTGGAGGTCCCTTTCTTTTATAGGCTTTCATTATGTAAAGCTGTACTTAGTCTATATCTCGTATTTTACACTTCAAAAAAAACTTTTTCCCATTGCCATAACATGGGGCACCAAATTTAGCGATTTTTGAGCTTTCATAACGACATAACTTCCGAACCAAAAGTCGGATTGAAATTTGGATTGCAGATTTGGATTCCTGAGAAAATTCTACCCTTAATTCATAACTCATACGTAAAATTTGGAGATCTTTTTAGTTTGACCTACTTTTCGGACACCATATCTCACAAGTGGGTCAAAATACTTTCTGACGGCAAAAGGCTAACACTATAAGCACACTCTTGGCTACATGTATAAAAAATTTCGAAGAATATAATTAATCTGTAGTGTCAGAATCGCAAAAATAAGGAAAAACTTTGAATTTGACCTAGATTTTGACCTAGATTTTGACCTAGGCATTTTGGTGTCCAAATTTTTATGAAAAGAAGGTCTTGTGGTCCCTTTCTTTTATGGGCTTCCATTATGTTTAGCTGTGCTTAGTCTATATCTCGTATTTTACACTTCAAAAAAATATTTTTTCCCATTGAATTAACATGGCACCAAATTTAGCGATTTTTGAATTTTCAAAACGCCATAACTTCTGAACTGGAAGTCAAATCGAAATTTGGTTTTCAGATTCGGAATCCTGAGAAAATTTCCTATAAGACTGATATCCTGGACATTGGATTCGGAGAACTTTTTTTTGGACCTCGTTTTCGGACACTGATATCTCGAAATCGGTTTGAGATACCAAAAAACTAAATCGACCCTAGGTTTTTTACTTTTTTATGAGGAACACAATGAAAAAAACCTGGATCAAAAATATTGAAGGACGACCGAGATAATGGGAAAAAGTGACAAAGTACTGGATTTGACCTAGTTCTTGACCTTTGACCTAGATGAAAATTTGACCTAATTTCCCAGAAAGCCAGATACATTCCCTAGTTAACCATGTAGGTTGGATTAAGTAAGATGTTATAGTTGGAGAGAAAATCTGTTAGGAGGA
Source organism: Owenia fusiformis (assembly GCA_903813345.2). Lineage (NCBI taxonomy): Eukaryota > Metazoa > Annelida > Polychaeta > Sabellida > Oweniidae > Owenia > Owenia fusiformis. Next base: position 4,042 of record CAIIXF020000099.1, read on the forward strand.
AGAAAGAATAATAATAATAAGAAAACAGGCAAAAACAATAGACTCCAGATTTTCAATCTGGAGTCTAATAAGAAAACAGGCAAAAACAATAGACTCCAGATTTTCAATCTGGAGTCTAATAATCAACAAAGGACGACGAATAACCTGAGGGAAATATAGATCTTACCGAGGGCCCAAATGGTCCGAAGTAAGATATTATTTTTCCCCGATATATATTCCCTATATTCAAAACCAAGCATCACATAGCTAATTTGTTATACAGTTTTGAACCTTTTCTTTGGAGGACACTTTTTACTAAATTTTTAAGCAGGGAGACATGGAATACCTCTATATATTTTAAGTCACATTGTATCTAATTGACCAATGAGAGAACGAGTATTACGGCATGGAAATAAATATATATATGTCCTAACCCCTCGGAATATCAATTCAGGTATAAATTATGTAGTTCACCTTACAGAACAGTACTCTCAATTTACTGGGCCAATTGTTTTACGGTACTGTTATTTGCCAATTCTTTATTCAGCCACAAATATTTCAATCATCAGAACATGTGTATTTAAATTTATATTGCATTATATTATATTATATTATATCATATTTTATCATATCATATTATATTAGAACATCACTACAATTATTTTTATTCAAGTGCTTTTATTTACATTAATTTCATATATCTTAAGTATATTTACAATAAATTATGCATTATGTCATCATCTAAATACAAGCCAAAAGTTCACTGGCCGATTTAAATTGATATTCAGACATACATAGTCAGAGAAACTGACATCATTTTAAACCACTTTTGTTCGTTGACACGTCTGTCTCAGTTCGTTTTACATCCTTAAATGTGTCTGTGTGTTTGAAATAACGGATTGCCTTGTATAAAGATCTACTGAAAGATACTTTTTGCATGATGAACACAATTTTGAACTCAATGTCATGAATACAGTTAACCCCCTATACTAGACTCTCTCTTAACACCTAAATTGAATGATGATTATTTCAGTTTAAAGATTCTTGAGACAGTATCTTATACGAGGTTTGTACATAGTTCTCATATGTATCTCTTATTTCTTTATTTTTCGATATATTCTAATGAAATGGATTTTGTTGGATTAACAGGACTTTGCATGCTGCACTTGATATGGAAAACTCAATAGAATCTATCGAAATACAAATAATTGAGAGAGATATCAGAACTTACTGATCACCCTTTTTATATTTTCGAATATAGTTTACATTCAATTCTGTGTGCAGTTAATATCTAGGAGTACGTGTATACATCGCCTCTCTAGTATCATGTCCAGTTGTGGTTTCAGTTTTTAAATATTTTCAGATATCTACATAAAAGTGTCATAATATAGTATAAAATACATAATATACATTCAACAGTACTTCGGTATTATACATATAATATACCATATTGCACATATGGATACGAACACTCTATTAATTGGTAGTATAGATGTATTAATATCTGAAAATGTATATTCATAATTTAGTATCATAATAATAATATTAATAAATGAACACAAAAATATAGCAACGGTCCAGGTGCTGGATTTGACATATTTGATTATTTTCTGCAGTTACTGAGTTGCGTGCGCAGATAACTAAACAAACCATTTACATTTTAATATTATGAGACTACTATGAGCAAAAGATACGGTCGTACCATAAAACACTACTCTGTGTTGTATTGCATATTTCCTTTGCCTTTCGTATTTGAGAATAAAGAAAGCATATAAAAAATCATGTTGGTATATACTGTATCTTAATGTAATTTGATTGTTCATGTCCCTCGTAAGATCAATTCACAAAAGCTAATTTCAACGTTGTCCATGACTTTCACAGTACCCAAACCTCCAAGTCAGAACCTACACTGATCAAGGAAAGAAATACAAACTCTGCATTGTCTATGATACAAAACCAGCATTTAAAAAAGTTTTATCAAGACCCTGGTGCTATGTTTCCCATGCTACTGCATCTATATAAATCTGGATCCATCCAAGATGGCCGCTTAGATGCTTTCAACCGACGCTTGTTACGCCATCTTTTGAGTAGAATGTCAGTTGCGAGAATAGCGCCCGAGATACAAGCACATATACTCGCAAATATATATGCTACTTTGTAAGTTCCAAAGTAATCAGTCAGAAATCCTGAAAATAGATATTAAGAGTTCAGTTAGAGATCGTTTGTAAGTTCATAGGAGTGATACTACAGTGTTTATGTATAATTGTACATATGCCAATCCATTATCAGAATAAAAATTACAATGTATTAACTCAAAAAGTTAAAATATGATTGATTTATGAAAATCTTTTTTTGGGGGGGATTTACAGGGCGTTGCTAGCAACTTGACTGTAAGAGTTAGGGAATTCAATGTTTTATTACCTGCAATCGGTGATCCGATGACCCCTCCTACACCAAAGAATAGTGAAGAAAGACCGAGTGAGCTTGCCAAACGATCAATACCCAGCAAATCGGAGGCAATAACAGCCCTTTGCGCTAACACAGTTCCACTAGATATACCTATCACTGCACATAATGGCGCAAAGTGAATAAAGTCTTTCATAAAAATGCAAAGAAAGTATAGAATTCCTGTTAAAAGTATATTAGCGTTGTAGAACCTTGTTCTATTTTGTCTTATAAACGGTATATCGAAAATGAATCCAACGAGAATCCTCCCAATTCCATCGCTAGCCCCAATTGTGGCAACCAGAAGCGCCCTCTGGCTTTCGTCTACACCTTGTTCTCGAGCTAGAGCCGGTAAGTATATCAATGCTGGACCTAGAGCCAGCATTGCAAACAAGTTCGAAAATCCGAATACAAGAAACACTGGCTCTTTCAGAAGACTTAAATCAAGGAGAGATTTACATTCTGCCATATTTGGACATCTACAACTTTCCTTTATTGTCTCGCGTGATACAACTGATATCGACCGTTTTGTTCTTCGTTCATGATGTGTTTTCTTTGGTTCAATGTCGACCCTTTCTAATGTTTCATCAATGGAACTAAATGCAATAGCATTCTTTTCTAGATCGTCTAGATCCATTACGGACGTTGCGACACTTTTGAATTTATTAATATCCGATTCATCTGAAGCAGCCGACTTCACCCCACCGTTGTACTCCACAGGCCTGTAGAGGGCACCACAAACACATGCATTGAGAAATATCCCCGCTAATATTATCATTGTTCCAGTTAAGGCATACTTATGTATGAGGAAGTCTATAAGAAGTGGAAGTACGAAGGAACCTACACCAGAACCAGCGCTTGCCAACCCCGTAGCCAAAGCCTTCTTGGTGTGGAAATATTGGCTAACTATTACGTAACTTGGGATTAAACACAACGCTGATCCCAAACCTGGAAATAGAAGTCATAAATGTTCTTGTTATCGAGAATGAGATTTGAAATATGTAACAGAAAGGGCAACGTTATAAATAATCCAGTGCAACAAGCACAATACTGTACATGTGGCAGATAGATAAAATGGTGGAAGGTGAAAAGTAAATTACGTATACTCAAGATTCCCAACATTTCACTCACCAATTTCCCTTGAAGCAACAAAGTAATTTTGAAACGGTGTAGAGATAAAAAATATATTTGAGAACCAATGATCATTCTATGCTTTTACTAATATTAAAGTAGAAATATGCGAAACTTCAAAAAATATTTGATTGGAGATCGTGAATCCTCTTAGACTTTATATCTAAAATGGTTAGTGGGAAAGGGACAGATTTATACTTCTGATTCTAGCTTCATCTAACTTAAAGGAATATGATGGATATGATCAGATGTTGAGATTTAGTCATCTGAAAATGCTTTTTGATCAAAAAGAACATAACTATGATGTAACTAGACGAAATATAAATATGACGCTCAATTTAGCTTAAAAATTTAGGTAAAAATCCTGGGTTTAAATGAAAATACTAAATATATTCACAACAGAATGGGACATTTATAAAGGGTCTTACCGTATATAAACCCATAACCAAGATATATTTGAGGAAGCGATGTAGCGTATGCGCTGATGATGAAACCAATACATAGGAATACCCCACCAACCATCACAATTGGCCTGACGGAGAATCTGTTGATTAAGATACTTGCAAGTGGACCTGAAATGGAAATAAAGCGTATTGGGTCGTAAATAAAGTTGATGAGCCCTATACATACTTGTATATAGGCAATTCTAAGTCCCAGGAGGTTAAAGACCTTAACAGATAAAAATTTATACAATAAGTCTTGTATCTACGTAGAAAGCACATTTTCCACAAATGCATTCTGTAAAGTTTTAAAGAGATTGTTTATTACTTTACAGATCTGGGAACAAACCTGCTGAGACAAGAACCAGGATATTCAAACATTTTAACAGATCATGGTGGGGTCAAATAACTAGGCTTACGAGGCCACTAGATCATGACAAATGTACTTAGACGCCCTCAGTTCGTCGTGATACTTAAATTGGAATGTGGTTATGGCGACGCACATATAGCAAGCCATATATACATATCACAATAAGCTTTATAGCTTTAATAAATCATTACAAACAGCTGAAACTGCTTTTAGAATAGAACTGCTGACTGTAATTGTGACAGTCACGCCTTCAGATAGCTTCACTTTAAACAATATCCGCAAGTGAACACCTGGAAATTGACAAGGGCAAAACATCTCCAGGTACAATTTTAAAGGGGCCCGACAAATAAGAATGAGGTCCATTTTGCCAAAAAGACAGAACTAGTACTGCAGTTAAATGCATGTGCATGAAAATGATTTAGAACTACTCACTGAGCAAAAAACTGTTGGAATTGCCAAGAGATCCAACCCATGATGTATCCGCAGCAGAAGCCCCGAATTTGTCAAGTAACTGGATATAAACAATTCCAAACGCTTTACACATTCCTCCAAGAATGAAATTAATTCCTGCGCACCCGAGGACGCACATCCATCCCCAACCTCCGTCTGGTGCTTCATTTGCAAGTTCTTCGTGGATAGTTCCAACAGCACTGACCTGTCTCGATGCGTTAGCTCCAACGCCATTTCGAGTAATTGGATAATCTATTTCAATGAGACTATCGTTAGCTTTGTCACTATCTGAGTCGCTGTCGTATACCTGAGTATGTATAGGTCTGCTTGTAGCCGAATGGACAGCGGGTATCTTGTCTCTAGCCTCATATTCGACCTCCAATTCTTCCATATTAGCATAATCATGTTTTAACGTCTCTTCATCGTCGATTGAACTTTCATCTAAGCCTGTTGCATATTCCCCCATTCTTAACGGTTGAATGATAGGTTCTGCTGACGTTGATGACCTTATGTTTGGGTGAGCTATGAGGGTGTAAGGTAACACACCTTCTATTCTGGCCAATACAGTTGTCTAGTTTCACCTGTTGTTTGGTTGAATTATATTTGAAATATCCGCCTCTGGAGGCTGAATTACATTCCTTGGAAGTATTTCGAAATCAGATACACAGACGATTTATCTGTTTTATTAAGAGCTGAGTTCGCTATAAAATAGAAATGAAAACAAATTATAGTAATTCAACACGCCCACGTATACATTTAATAAATTAACCTCTCTTTGAAGAAAGGTATGTCGACATAGAAAAATATAATTGAAACAGACCCTACTGGGAAGTCAGCCAAAGTACGATAACTCGAGCAGGAATGCATTACAAGAAAATAAAAAACAGTTGTTGAAGACATCAATTAGAACATTACTTAATACAAAACTTCTACACTAAAGTTCAAGTGCATAACACAGCTAAAATACATACAAACAATAACAATAATAAACACAAGTTTAAACAATAATTAACAGGGTTGTCAGCGAATTAAAGTAAGGTAACCTTTCATGAGAATTTACCTATACCACCATAAAGTTACATACATCATCGGGTAGCATTTTAGCACTTAAAGCAACTTCAAAGTCTTGGTTTATGTGACATTTGACTTTTCTAAGTCAACATTGAAAATTAATGATGACTGTGGAATCCAGCTACCACGAATTAACCATGCTTCCCTAATATGATCAAAAGACCTCATAATCCTGAGTGAATGCTTGCAATATACCCTTACTGTTGAAATATGATATATAACTGTCATGGTCTTGTAAGTGAATGTTTTCATGTATATTTACTGCACTAAAATATGCTCTAAGTAAACGATTTCATAATTACCTGTATCTCCGTTTATCAAGTACCAATACTGTTAAAATGTGATCTAAAACTATTTGTAAATTTACGTTTGGCAAATAATATTAAGCCTACTCTTAAACGGTGATCTAAAACTGTCGTGGTATTGTAAGTATACACGTTCACGTAATGTTACTATTAAAGATGATCTAAAGCCCTCATCACTCTCGTAAATGTACGAACTTTGAAATTGACTGTTTGTTCACTCATCTTCATGTATTTTCAGCCAGCTTATTATTTTTTCTCTTAAAATAGATTATCGAGGCACATGAAATAATATCATATTCAGAGGGAGAATGTACACATTCGGAAAAGCCATCTAGAAACTGGATGGAAATTTGTCATGTCAAAATCTGCTTTGTTTTATAAAACTGTTTTGCCAAGTGTAACAGATTATGTTTTGTAAAATGTATCACTCGTGCATTGTTCGATCCTTCCTTTAACCAATACCTTTGGTTTTGAAATGCTTGTTTGTTTTAAAAATTTTGAAGTGATAGAAAGTATTTTTACGTTTTAACTTTTAAGAAAATTGACAAAGATTGACATGTATATAGCTTGAGGCAATACAAATATTTACTCGTGGCCGTAAAATGGGCCAAATACATGTATTCAAATAGGCCGATTTTCGGAATAAGGCCTATTTTATTTCATTCTAAGGGAATTATTTAAGTATTGGCGCAACATCCTTGTCAAGTTCAAGAACCCCGATGATGAAGACATACCCAATGTGAAATATTGTCTTGAACCTTATATTAGAGAAGATATATTTCTAATCCAGTTTACAGGTTTATATTATTTAAATTAATTTTTATAAGGCCTATTGGGAAATGCATAGGAAGGATTGACAAAAGTTTTCTTTTCAATGGCAAATTACAAAACATTACGTTCAGTACTACACTACTATATGTTCAACCTGACCTTAGTGTAAATATAAGGATTGATCATTGATCGTGATCTACTTTTAAAAAGTACTTTTATCACAAATTGAATTAAAACTATGTCAAGAAAATCTCTATATATAACTTTGTACATATAGAAATTGACCATTGATTCTTAAAAATTATTTTTATTACTAATTTAATTGAAAACCATGTCAAGTAAAATGTGTATGGACTATATTTCGTCACTTTATGTGGTATTTTATTATCGATCGATGAAACATGCTGCAAACGTGAACTAATGATTATTGAAAAGTAAAACCGGCGATGATGAAATACATCGGCTAGACATATGATGAAATAATGAAGGACGCTAATGTGCCCTAAAAGGTCAATATTCTTAAATGGGCCAGAACATTCAAATATTTCAGTCTTTTTGCTGAAAATGCAAGACTCAGTATAAAGTGCTACTTGACTACTTAACATTGAAATTTCAATCGTTGATATTTTAATTGTGACAATTTTGATATTTCAACGTAACCTCCATTCATTGTGACAGTTTTCATGCATGATGATAATACCCATTCAATCTGATAATTCGAATTTTCAGATAATCCCCATTCACTGCACGTGACCATTTCAATTCATTGTAACAACCATTATTTGTTTAGTTGCTTAGATTGTTTAGATAATCATTGTGATAGGAGTCCCTTTATTATAGTTTAGTTTAGTTTAGTTTATTTATATGCAAATATTGTTTATAACAATGCAAATTCATTGGGATAACCAGTATGCATAGCTATTCTTAATTCTATTTATTTTGATGATTCCTATTCTTGCGATAATCTACATTCATTCTAATAATTGCTATTTATTTTGGTAATTACTGTATATAGTGATAGTTATAATTCTCATTCATTGTGATTTTCTCCATTCATTGTGATAAGTGTGATGCATTCGCCTAGGCTCCTTCCCTGTGAACCCCCATTCATTTATCAATTATGTTCCTATTTACTATAAGCATTTCCTATTCATCGTTAGAATTCCCATTCATTGTGATAATTTTCATTCATTTTAATAATCCCCATTCATTTTGATAATCCCGATTCATTGTGCAATAATGATTCAATTCCAATCTATGAGACAATTCCGACTTATTTTGTTGATTCTCAATGATGTCGGTAAATCCCATTTATTAGGATGATTCCCATTCATTGTAAGAATTATCATATATTGTGATAATCCCTATTCATTGTGATAATCCCAAACTATTATGACAATTCCTACTTATTTTGTTAATTCTCATTGATGTTGATAAGCCCCATTCATTAAGATGATTCCCATTCATTGTAAGAATTATCATATATTGCGATAATCCGTATTCATTGTGATAATCCCAAACTATTTTAACAATTCTTACTTGTTTTGTTAATCATCATTAATGTTGATAAACCCCATTTATTAGAATGGTTCACATTCATAAACAATATCATTTATTGTGATAGTCACTATATTCATTGTGATAATTAAACTATTTATTGTGATAGTCACTATATTCATTGTGATAATAAAACCATTCATTGTGATAGCTCCCGAAAGGAAACCAATGATTTGAGGTGTATATATAAGTAGCTTTGTTTCTATTCTAACCACAGGTGGATATGACCTACAATCATTAACATAACAATAAAGTTGTTCACTATTAACATTTAATCTGTGACTATCTCCTACTTAAAGATACAGAAGCATTTAAAAATAAAAATAAAACATATAGCTACCTTGAGTTCGGTGGTTTGTAATACTCCTCGATGTTTAAGTTTGAAATATAAATATTTGACAAGGTGTGAACACCGCAATTCTATTGGTACTTGAAGCTTATACAATCGACAATGAATAATCGTGTAGTTAACTCCATGGTCATTTTAAAAACGTGCAAGAGAACATGAAACTTATATTGCGAAATCCGCGGCCTCGAAGCTTGCATTCATGCTGGTCTGCAAGTACATGGGGTTATCTTAACTGTCTATGAACAAGGCCTTAGCATACGAATTATTTTTAAATATTTCTCTCCAGTCGAACTTGTACATGCATTTTCTCTAGCAGATTTGTAAGGAATACCTTGTCCCATTTCCTAATATTTTTAAATAAGTGTTGTTGAAACGATATTTATAACCACGAGCACCGAGAATAGATAATACGCGCGAGTTAGGGTTACTATAATCCCTTTTCGAGTAATGACGTCATATTAACCAAAACACTACCTTTATTTAGAATGAAATATGACTGCTAATATTACACTACTCGTCTATTAAGGGGAGGCATCAAAAGTTCAATGTCTGATATGAAACTAAATAAATCTAGTTTTGAGTTGGACCCCCCCCCTCCCCCTCAAAACTAAATACAATGAAAGTTGATCGCGGACTTTTCACATGTTTTAGCGACTCAATTTGGACTTTCATGGGGCCAGTACTATAACTTATTTATGATTCTTAAAACATGTGCCAACAACAATAGGCATAATATTCCATGTTGCATGCATCTTGGTGAAGAAGGCATCTGGTAAAGTCTTTATTTTTAAACCATTCCAAGGCATTTCGAGTCGAAATTGCGAAAAATTTAAATGTTGAAATTTGTCGGATAGCAAACTGAAATAGCTTTGACCCCCTCCCCCCCAAACTAGATTTATTTAGTTTTCTATCAGACATTGATCTTTTGATGCCTCCCCTAACAACGCGTCATTTGGCATGGTTTATATCTCGCATGTAAATAAAACAAACACGTGAGCAAATAATCTAAAGACGATGTTGTTACATATGTTATTTATAAATCATAGATTACTTATTGCCACTTCCTTCCCAAGAAAATGTAATTCAAACTTATTAGTCGAATTTATCAAATGTAAATTCCTGTAAAATCGATTTACAATAAATATTTAGTCGATTAAAAGACAATTAATTTACGTATGAAGAGCCGCTAATCGATATGTCCATATTAACTGAAGGAATAGTAATTCATTGTTTGTTTTATCAAAAATAAAGATAAAATATAAATAAAACGTAATCAAGGGCAAGGTTAACGTACGTTTAATACATCCAGATATAACTGGACGAAATTGCACGAAAGCACCAACATCTCGTCTCATCTTTCACACAAAGGCGATGAGTTTTCTGTTTTAACACCTCAATGAAATCCTTGCACGTGGAAACGCAATAAATCTTGAAGGTAAACACACAAAAATACAGTGTGACGTTAACTCGGGAGTACTACCAGTTGTGAGGGTCGCTAAACAGTACTCAAAATGAATCAAACTGTAATAAATAGCCGTTCACCTTTTTAACAAGTTGAAGATCTAGATAAAACAGAATTTATGTGGCAATATTTCGGTTATATTTGATAGTTCATAAGTGAATAATAAGTGAAAAGTAAATAAATACAAAATATATTTGCCGTATTGGTGTTATTTAATAAGCAATATCACGACCGTCATCAATTGAAGGTTATCTATATTGAACATAGGTGTTTAGAAGGTGTTATTATTATATCTTTAAAATAGAAGTACATGTACGTTATTCTTTATCCATAACCGCCCAAAATTGTTTTAGACTGTAACTTGACCATGCATAGACTATGTAACAAACAACAATGGATTATAAAACCTGTATATGTGTCATATTGATTTTAAAGGAGTGGTATCGATACGGAGAACTGAATTCAACAATGTTTTTCTCTTAAACCAATCATTGAAAACATTCTGTAAAATCACGGTATTTTATGTAATGTTGATTGATTGAAAACAGTTTAATGCGAAACTTATTTAGAAACATTTTATATAACTGTTTTTGTTAACATTTTTTGTTTTTAGTGCAATTAAAATGTCTTTCCGAACCTTGTTGGAACAAAATAGCATATACAATATGTTTTTAGACCTCTCAATATTATAGTTATACAAAGGAATTTTTGGTTGATTTTAAAAAAAGTATTAAAATATTTAAAACAAAATCTCCCCAAAATAGATAAAAATCAAGATAAACCTTTTATTGCATTAACAAGATACTTTTTTAAAATCAACCAAAATTTCCTTTGTACAATTACAATAATGAGAGACATCAAGATAAACCTTTTATTTCATTAACAAGATACTTTTTTAAAATCAACCAAAATTTCCTTTGTACAATTACAATAATGAGAGACATCAAGATAAACCTTTTATTTCATTAACAAGATACTTTTTTAAAATCAACCAAAATTTCCTTTGTACAATTACAATAATGAGAGACATAAACATGTTGTGTTTATGTCGTTTTGTTCCAATTAGGTTCGGAAAGATGTTTCATTTCACTCTGGAAACATGATACCAAGAACAAAACAACTGTTTGATGTGTTTTCTAAAACAATATCGATGAAAGTATATATATATTTTTCAATTTATATTGTTACCATTCAAAAATGACCATTAAATTGACGATGTGTTAAATTTTTAGATTTTTTTATGACTAGTTTAAGAGGAACGTGTGTTCAAAAAGTTCTCCATATCGATACCACTCCTTTATATATTTTTTAAATTGTATGTTTTGATATGATACGGTAAAAAGGTTTAACATGCTGTTATAGGTCGTTAACATTTATTTGAATATCTCAGATTCCCATGATTACCGTCTTTAATCTCTTATATTAACAAAAATTAGGTTTGTATGTCGGGCCTACTATTTTTCATTTGAATGTTTACTGTTGTTTTTTCATATAAAACAAAAATCTAAAATATATGAGCGTAGGTTGTCATTTCAGAAGAATACATGCTCTAAGTTATTTAAAATCCATGTATTGCATAAATGGAAAGTGTTTGCAATGGACATGTATTGTTTATCAACTATTCTCATTACATCACGTTTCCAGTCAGATTTCTTCGTAACTCAATAAATGAATCATTTTCAAAAAGTTAACACACCTGACTGGTCTGATTTATTTGAATCTCACATGACAACATGAGAGGATTTGTTCACAAAGTGCAATTATAATTTTAATCACATCCTGGATTGCGAACGGGTACTGTATACTAGGTTCATCTTTTATTCCATGAAAACGGCATTAATAGTGACATTTAAGGGAGTGTCTACAAGGAGACAAATTTTGTAGTTAAAATAAAGTTTGATGGGGAGAATTTAAATCTAATGCCGCGTGACTTTATCAAACAATTGGCATCAATCGAAATATTGCTTCTGTACGTTTATCTGATATGTTACAATTTTGCACAATGAAAACCAAGGAGTTCAGAATTTCTATATTTGTACGAAATTGTATATAAGTGGATCATTATGCATTGTAAAACATGTTCGAGTGATTTAGGATATGAACAACTATACAGAGACAGCCTCTTTATTTGTCAGCTTGCCACAAAAAAACATGGACAAACAAGTTTCAGAAACAGTCCTAAGACAGACATTTATAAGTAAAAAATCACATCATCTGCTGTCTAGCTGGCCTAAAAATAGAAATAGAAATCAGAATGTCAAATCCATGTAAAAAGTAACATAGCATAGGCCAGACAGGTTATTTATGGGTAGGTTATGGTGTTAATAGCTTTTATAGTCTCCCAAGCTACGTCTGACTCTAACTTAATTCTGTATCCAAATATACCATCATTAACTGCTGCACGAAAACGAGTCACTCAAAATTTTGTTTTCAATTTTTTCTAAAATAAAGCTGGATTTATATCATGCTGCGTACAATACCTTTGAGCAAGGAATAGCAATAGCCTGGGATAAAAGTAGCTGCCTTAGTACTAAGAAGTAGAGACTAAGCTTGTATTCGCGAATGCAACTTTCGGCTGTCGGCTACCGGATTAATCTACTCTTTTATGATCAACTCATTTAAATATGAATGGAATAGTGGCACGGTCTTATTGCCCATAAAAGTAGGTTTACCCGGTAGCCGACAGTTGAAAGTTACATTCGCGAATACAAGCTAAAAGAAATTCAAATTAAGAATAATTTTGCATATGTCATACGTCATTTGAAAAGGTTTGTGTTCATTTAAACAGGTGCACTTCAGCATCCTTAATTCAAAATAATTACACCATTATATACAACATTTGAAATCATTTATCATTTGAGGTTTATTTTAAATGCTTGTGATTGCTTTCACGTCCTCCACACTTCTAAGATATTTCAACATATGGCGTTTCATTTCCGAAGTTGTAACCTTCTACTGCTTTAGTTGTCTTTCACTGTCAATATCTTAAAAGTTTGTTAATGATTAAAATATTACCAAAAGTAGCAACAAAAACGAATACGTTCACCTTAACATTTAAAAATGAGAAACTAATAGAATTACTAAAACATTTCCCCAAATTTTCTGACAAAAAAAGAAATCACATGTTGGATGTACGACGTGCATTTATGCGTATGTGGCAACATCTGCAAATGAAAGGGATCGTCCAAATTGACAATGAAACTTAGACTAATACTTAATTATATTAATGACTGCTTTGTTGTACATTTGCTCATATTTGGTATCTGGTAGCTCCAAAACAATCCCCATATAACATTAGACCACGTGTATTTCAACGTTCACACACCCATGAACATTTATTTCAAAGAATCCCATTGGTCACCTTGACCAATCTCCTTAACATATGTTGCAACTCTTCCTACAACTCTGGTGCATATATCCTGGGTTTCTTTGACATTCTCCAGCACGTGACCATGACGAGCAGTTCATATTAGCGTCGATACAGTTGGAACCTTTAAATATAGCATACCGGGTGAGATTCGAAAAACAGTGGCCTAAAAGAGCTTTTTCATCTGTGGTCTGTCATCGCATGTATGTGAAATACAGTTTCCTATCAATATTTCTGATCAGTTCAAAAAATAGATGGCATATATTCTAAAACCAAGTTATAGTAAAGTAAAGCATACTATACCGTGTAGAGACACATAGCTTCACATTAACCTTACTATTATGTTATTTTGAAGCCGTGACAGAGAAACTCCTGCAATCTATGGGTTATTCAAAGTTAAAGTAAAATTGTTTGACCCATGCTGTATATATAAAGATAAAATGCTACTCACTTCCACAAGAGTTGCAGCTGAGCTTGCAGTTTACAAGCATGTATCCAGGATTGGACTGGCATTCACCATTTCGTGCCCAGCTTTGACAATTAGCATCATTATCAACACAAGTGCCGCCTTGACAATACATGTATATACAAATACTTTGATATCTATTTGCAGAGCATTTCCCGAACACATAAATGAATTTTGGTACTGCTTGATAAATTGTTCCAAAGTATGGCATAGAGTCCCCCCCCCCAATAGACTGTATGGTGTCTCTCCATGGTGATAATATGATGTACTGTATCAATATTGTAAAAACTTAAACTATTATTAGTGGAACAGAAAGTGATACGGAATGCAATAATTGTAAAAGTGAAAGTAAGAGTGACACAAGAGTCGCATACATAACTGATGAAAAAATTTGAAAAGAATCAGTAGTTGCATTAAACTGGATTCTTTAAATGTCTTAGAGAAGGTTGGCCAGGAAGGAATGCTACATAAAAGTGGTATATACAGAGAATGGTGTAAGAAACTACGATACATTATATATATAAGGGTAACAGTACATACCACAGGAATTGCAGCTTCGCTTGCAGTTTACCAGCATGTAGCCTGGATTGGACGAACATTCGCCATTTTGTGCCCAACTTGGACAATGCGCATTATTATCAACACATGTACTTCCTCCTAGATTAATCATGCAGTGCACTACGTTAGAGTGGAACTCGAAAAGCATTTTGAATTTGTCACATTTGTCCGTACACTTATCGAAATAAATAAGTGCACCTGCGGTGGAGAAAAGCATTAAACACTCCCAGTCTGTACTCTGAAATCACGGTACCGTATGGTACATTAAAAGTATGATACCATACATTATCGTATGGTAGTTCGGTAGAACTATGGTATTGGGGTACGATCTCATACGATATCGAACGTAAAGCTTGCACTGATTACTCGCATAAAATGCTTAGGCTAATCACTGAGCTCACCCAAACAGATAAAAATGATATTACCAAAGCGTACTTACCTGGTGCAGTAGTCGTAACTGGCGGCTCGACTGTAGTCGTTGTCCCACCAACCCCGCCTCCCCCAATACAATTTTGTCTCAGTTCTTGATTGGCCTCTAAACCTTAATTAGACATATATTGATACAGCAAATAAACATAACTTCTAAATAACAAGTCGTTTGTAAGATCTATTGTAACATATAATTGAAAATGTATTCAATAGGCAACACTTAATCATTAAACATTGATATTGTTTTCACCATGTTCTACAGCTCTTGCACTTCAATTTCTGCTAAAATGCCCTCGGCTATACTTTTCATCATACATGGTCAAAACTATCAAAAATATCAGAAAAAGTGAATATTACAAAAAAGTAGAAGGCGAATTTCCTTACTTCTGCTCTTCCTACAACGCTTTATGTATTCATTATCGCATGGGAAAACCTCCCGAATGATGTTGTAAAGGCCCGGATCATAACCTCGGAGGGCTGGTCTATTACTGATTGGTCCCTGTATGCCATCGGGTACGTTATTGTGTCTGTTGACGTTGAAGTAGCTTTGTACTCCTTCTGCCTGTAAAAGAAACAATGTTATGGAAATTCGGTAAGCTACAACCACGCATACAATTGTTAAAATACATGGAGTGATACAAAAACGTGTCTGGCTTGGTAAAGAAATGATGACTCGATCATTAAGTTGGAAACACGTATTGGAAGAAATCATTATATGAGCAGCAGGCCTGTGTGTATTCCTGTCCATGAAGTTTCATGAATTGTACAGATCTTGGTAAGAAAATAATGACGGTCCAAAATCAATCATTAGTGATATGAATAAGTTGTTCTGGAATGATTTCTAATTTGGTACTTTGCCCATACCCAATATTCTTCAACAGTGCTCATTGAATATGTATTTCGCCACAGTCCTCTTGCTTTAGCGCTATTGTACAACGTAGTGAGGCGACTGTGGAATCCTCGAATGGCTATAGTGGCTCCAATATTATGGACTGCATGAACATATTCATGCAGAACGATATCCTGATCTGGATACCTGTCATTACGTAAACACAGCGCATTCTCCTCACCAGCTGATGATACTGGCCTGGCTCGAGTTGCCCCTAGTCCCCTTGCACGCTGGTTCCACCAATTAGGTAAGTAGCTATGTTCAGGAATACTCGTTGTCCCCTCACTAGTTGCAATCAGCGCTACTCGACCGCTACTCTTATAGAAAGCATTTCTCACATCGTATCTATCAGCTAGCATGAATCTAAGCACGTAACATGCCCTTTGTAAAGCACTATCACTTACTCTGCTTGAGCCTGCAATACCATGTCATATTCTATTTTTAAGTTGTGTAATGATAATAATGTGTATGTGTCAGAAAATGAAATAGTATTCATAGGAGCTCGGATGAAAGATTGCATTGCCATCATTTTGTTTATTTCTATCCTTCAAATTGATCTCACTGCCATCTTTTAATCTTCACAAAAGCAGCTATTATTAATGGTGTAATCAATGCGTCATCAATGTAAACAACCGTTGGAAGAAAAAGTCATCAATGTAAACAAGCGTAATCAGAGAATGTCATCAATGTAAACAAGCATTAAAAAAAGAAAATAATAATTGTGAGCATGTATTATAAGAGGTCATCCTCGGGTAACTTATATATAAACTATGTGATTGATATAACAGTTTAACACGGGAGTTTAACAAATGGGTATATTTTATTATGGAATATCTGGGCCGAGGGGTAGAGTGTAGATTAGATTGTCATGGTATTGTACTCACTGACGACCGGAATGCCATAGGCTTCTGTATACTTCTGGTAGAATGCCGTTAGGCCACTTGGGTACATGTGGGTTCTACTACGCAATATGCTGGGTAACCCTCTGACATGTCCACAGCTGTGTGTGTCAGTAGCGCTTCCAGGCCTGTTCCCATATGCAGCTTGTATGTCTATCTTAGCGTCTGATGAATATCAATTTCTTTAAGTTTCGACATGTATGATTTCTACTTGACCATCAAAATTTAAACCCAAGACATGAAAAGGTGTTAAATTAGTAATATTTAGAAACAAACTTTTGTTAAATGATGCCACTTAAAGTATCCGATTGTAAATAAGGGATCAACTATAAAAATACATACCTATGCCGTTTAAATCGAGAACATTCTCTGGTGGAGGCACTGTGGAGTAAACACCTAAGTAGAACATAAGCAAAAATGTTATCGATGTGGAAACGTTTTTTCAAGGGTGTAACCTAAACAGAATAGTTTAAAACTTAAGACTTTTTGACTATTGACTAAAATGGACTTGAAGTATGCCCGCAACATGTGTGACGTTAAATTTGAATATGTTCTAAATTGAGATTGAATTGAACTTTAAAAGATCATCATTTTCCTCATTGACATATGGCACCCTATGGGACCTAGTCATATGGTCGTTGGTGGTATGAAAACTAAGTATATTATATAAAGGAACTTACTTCACATTAACGTTACATAAGGGCAGGTACTAGTTCAACCAACTAAAAGTGTCTATACATAATTTTATACTCACATGTTAGAAGTAAAAATGAAATGATGTCCACGAGTAGGGTTGCCATTTTGGTAACTAATAAATGCAATATGTTGTTAGATTCAAGTTCTATTCTTATCAATTAAAACTGATTGATTAATTATAGTGTTTGAGTATCGTTTTATTCAATACATGCAAAAATATAAAATAAATTTAGTTTGAAGGTATTACTAAAGGGGGTTACCCATAAATAACTAAAACAGTGGCCTTGAGGAAATAATTGACGGAGGAACCTTATAAAACCTTTGTTCAAAATAAGAAATGTTCTCTTAATTACAAAATAATGTTGACTTGTGACACTCCTTTGTATTTCATTCTTTTACACTGCGGTTTGCTTGTTCTACATCATTTGAGATTTACACTTTACATAATCTGTTATTTTGATGTCGAAGTACTGGAATTCTCGTCTCCAACATGTTCATCATGAATGACAAGTAAAATTTTGAAATGAACAGGAGGGTACAGATAATGACAGATAACAGATAATGACATAACATTGTAATATTTTATCAATAACCACAACGATATGTTATTATTTATTCCAATAGGTATCATTACAAACTATCATGATTCTTCTTCAAAATCTTTGTCTATTCTTCGCATGGTTGAATTGATCCACTTGATATAGCTAGAAACTTTTGTATATATTCCTGGTTGCTTCGCCTTGGCACATATCCCTCCCCAACTTGTGATACCTGCCTGTAACCACCTATCACCTATTTTACAAACCAGTGGTCCACCCGTATCACCCTGTAAGAAAAACATTTATTATTTGTTTATTCAATCCCTTGGCATGTAATGGAAACGGTGGGAGTAATAAAACGACAACAACCAAAATGTGTGCAGTATGACATTAGCGCTAGCATCACAAGACTTGTAAAACATCAAATGTACTACCTGTTAATAAAGAGAGGCGGGGGGGCTTACCGTGCATGAATCAATTTTCCCTTCTTCATATCCTGCGCAAAACATTGTGTCAGTGACCTTGCCATCATACCACTTGTTACACAACGATGACTTTATTATCGGCAGTGCGGCTTGTCTGATGACATTACTTGACAACTTGAGCTGTCTATGCGCTAAAATCAAGATCAAATGTTAAACTCTTCATTTTTAGATAAAAAAAAACAAGTTACAATTTTTATCTCCATATGCAAAATTGTAATGATAATATGAGATATCAACAAATAATATGTTATATATAACACATTCAGAACGTTTAATTTCGGTTGTTATCAACTATTTTGTGATGAAAGATGCCCCTGCTTCAAAAGCTTCCCTGAATATAACATTTCACTCTGTCACGACATTGAGAAATATTGAAATCACCCAATTTTGGCATTGTCACTGCAGTATCAACTTTTCACTTTTCATTAACTATACTGGTAATTTTTTTGTTTTGACGCCATCAAATGTCAACTACATCCTTACAAGAAACATTGTAGCAATTTTATTGGGAGGAGTTCATGATTGACTTTTTGAGGGTGATCAGCATTTCCCATAAGCTTTAAAATGATATATGGGAAAGTATGATAACTTTAAAGATGAAAAACGTTAAGGGGTAGAACAGACTTATTTGCCGCCCTGTAGTACTTATTCCGTATTCTTTCGAATTAAACCCTCTGATACCTATAATAAAATGTTTGGGAGTTTGTATATCATGAGATGAACGCTGTCGAATCGTAGGGTGATGATTCAGGGGATAAGCCATAAGGATGGTGATATGATATAGTGTAACTTACAATACACCCCCCATCCCATCGCAAAACAGTAGAGTGTGTTGTCAGGGTCGCCTTTCTTCACAGCAGTTTCAAATACATCTTCACTGGATAAACAAGCCGGGGAAATCCCCATAGTGTATGGAACTGGTGTTGTTAAACGTAGTAGAGCAATATCGTTATTGTTTGTTGATGGAGTGTAGTTTTCATGAGTAATTATACGACTAATATCTCGCTGGATATGGGTAGATTCAGTTGAAGACAAATCATGTTTACCCATGTGGGCATTCCACACATTTGGTCTGCTTCGGAACCTGTAATATTGATTATCAAGAATGCTGATCACTGATGGATCAAGGACGACTTGAAGTTTTAACAATCAGATAAAGTAATTTGCTGAAATATCTCTAAATATGTCTGCTAATTTATCAATTTATGTAACATCAAGGAAAGGTCAGTCCGTCCGTTAGTCATAGGCGATATTAGTTTTCAATATTATGGTGTTTCTCAGTGCGTGGGTGTGATATAAAAAATTATTTCATTAATGCGCAAACGCTCTTATTTCAAATCACTCCACAAAATAATTTAGAAGAGCAATTATACCTAAAGCAATGAGCGGCTGTCAAAATCCATCTTTCACTTATCAAAGTTCCTCCACAGAAGTGTTCCCCCTTGTACCATAGACTGACCATCCACGGCCAAGAATGGCGAATTACCTGTGCACCACCTATAATTCTTGCCCATTGTAGTTCTCGCAACTTCCGGTCTCCGCAAGTATCTGAATCAGAGCAAGTGCTAATTGCAATGGCTAGTTATACTGACATCCAACTTGAGTGCCCGGTTACGATGACGCATGGGTCGGGAGTTTGAAGTAATAGGGAGATTACACTACACGTTTTAAGAGAACATGTACGTGAGCTTGTAAAACTTCGACCCCCGAGGATTACTGGCCCGCTCTCAGTTCACTTTTCCAGGGACCTAATTAAAATTATTTCCGTATATCTTTATACTTAATCAGCCAAGTAAATAGTACAAATGGGAGAACCGATCCTTAGAGAACCATAATTCTACACATTCACGTACAAGTTTTGTACAAACTTGTACCTTAACCTCATTATTATTGTGCCTGTCGAACTAGCTCGTGTGTAGACAACTGTACAACAGATAAAACTTCCATGAGGCAGTTGAAATGAATATTTGAAATTTATTATATATTTGGTTTTTAAGTGTTTGGGTTGTTGGTCTTACTCCCACACTTGCAGCTGATAATGTGAAAAAAGACTCGTACTTAATGTCCAACTTCTTTATTTTTCATAAATCAATAAGAAGATGTGGTTTTCAATATTTTCATCTAAGGTGATGAGAAACCAAGGGAATATTGGCGACGTTGAACTAAGGAAACACACAAAAAGTGAACAGGGCATTAACATCAAAAATGGCATCACCTGCCATTTGTTACAGACGCAGACAGCCGAACATCGTTCACAAAAAATATATTATCACGATGTGTTACCATTTTCTCAGAAGCTTGAAAATACATAAAAGCAATCCATCATCATGATTTACTTTGTATATTTTCATACTTGTCAAATATGATCCTGGATCTACGGTTACTGACAACATTGGTTCAGGAGTTGTCTTAGATGGTTTGCGAGTCTTTGGTGTAGTTGGCTCTGGTGTAGACATTGTATAATTTTCTTTTGATATATCTGGAAAGCATTATAAGAATCAACCATGTGTGTCTTGACACGTTAGATCAAAGTGACACAAAACCTGTGATGATTAAGTTAATAGATTCTACTGAAACATGTAAATGCTCGTATGTTCTCTGTTATATGTTTTTGTACTGCTATTATAGAATTGTCAAGAATATAAAGCTAAGTAATCTATTATTGAAATGTACTCACACTGCACTCAAGATGAACTAGAAATGTCAATAACCTATCCTGCCAGCTCCAAAATCTTCATAATCATTATGATATAGTCTGTATGAATTTATAGATTTGAGTCGGTGGCGTGGCTTTCAAAGCAAAAACCTATAGCCTGAGCAGTGACGGAAAACATGTTTTATTTGTCTCTGGTCTGACAATACGTCGTCAGGTAAAGTTTCCCTTTTATGCATTACAAACTTAAACCTAGGACCTTGGAACTTTAAGCAAATGAGACTGCAATGTTACCTGTGTTGTTGATTATCCAAGAATAAAAATTTGCAACTCGAGTATAGACTCCCGGTCTTCTTACTTGCCCACATCCGATCCCCCAGCTAACCAGACCGGAAAGCACCCATCTTCCTGTTCGAGAGCCTCCTACCAAACAGGCGTGGGGACTTCCAGAATCCGCCTGGAAAATGAATTTGCAGTTGCCGTGAACTGCGGATGAACACCTCATTTTAATGCCAAGGAACGTAGACAATCGGAGCCAGGGGCCTTGCTGCCCGGCTGCATGACATGCGACAATTTCGTCATTCCGAAGACATGATAGGTGGAAGGTTCGTTATTCGGTGAACTGTATCAGTTATAGCTACACTGATATGGTTTCACGATTCGATTCAATAACATCGAGGAAAGGTCGAGGCAAGGTTTGTGCAATGGTCTGTGCACTTTTATATAACTCAACTGATGAACGCCAAATTAACTCCGATCCCCCCACTTCTTACACCATATCTCCCTGTTCTGCAACCCACCCCCGTTCGCTATTATTTCTAAATATAAGAAGATTAGTGTGTCTGTACCTACTTGGCATGCATCTCTTCTCCCGTCCTCGTAACCTGCGCATATCATTGTAGAATGAACATCCCCGTTATACCAGATCGTAGAATTACATAACCGCTGACCTATTATTGGAGTTGCTAGCTCGTTTAGAACATCACTAGGGAAATTGTCTGCAGCCATAGCTAGAACACCAATCATATTATGTCTTGTATTCACAGTTCATAGGCAATTCGTTATCATTTTAAGCGAAGTTTTAGTCTCATTGGAATTATAAACGGTTGCGTATATTTTAGGGAATGTTTTCATCCCTGCTCCCCCCCCCCCCTCCTTTCCCGGGCCCACTCTTTGAATCTCATCAAAATAAAAGACAGTCGTATACCGTTTCGATATTATTCGCTCGTTGCATTATGCATTACTTATTAATTGCCGGTTTTCTTCGATCATCAATGGCCGAAGCTCCGGGGAAAAACGTTTGAATAAAAATGGAGGGTGGTAATTAAATGTAAACTACTTACATGTAACGCCCCATCCTACTGTATAGCATTTATGGAAATTTTCTGGATCGCCATCTTTGACTGCATCCGCAAAGTAGTCTATATGGGGTAAGCATATTGGACGAACATAGGTGGTATAATGAACAGGGCGGTCTAAACGAACAAGTACAATGTCGTTAGGTTTACCATGCCCAATTTCATAATCCGGATGAAGTTTTATGCTTGATACATGTCTTATCTGTTCCGTTGATTCATTCAACTTTCGGTCGTGTTCACCGAATACGATTGTCCAGTTTTGTAAAACCTTTTCTCTTTGTTTCCTGCAGAGTATCAATACTTCAGTTAATGTAACAGTAAAAAGTCTCTACAAGATGGCGGAGAATTTAAGTTAATATGTTTTTATCTTATGCTTTCACTTGTTCGGTGGGGTATAGCTCCGATCTCCGCTTATTTTGGAGAAATAGTCGTCACTTCTAATATTTAATTCCGTGTCCCTCTTCAGAACATGTGGCCGATAAACACACATTTGAAGAGAGATGAACCAAATGTTTTAAACTACTTATCTGATACAGAAAAGTGACAATATATAAGTTGCGACTGGCTTATCAGTAGCTAGGTTGCTTTCATTATTTGTTTTTGCAAAAATGCAAGACACCAAAGTATATTTTTGTGCTATCTTTGAAAGTTTTTTAATTGTAGCGTTCGCAAGGTATTAATCATCTATCATTACTTATGAACATATAAATACTAAAGAGTTATCTGGCGTGATTTACCCAAAACAGTGTCCAGTTGTTATAAGCCACCGTGTTCCTATGAGGCTTCCCCCACAAAACAGCTCCCCGTTCCAGAGTAACGAAGCAGCCCAAGGCCATGAATGGTTCACAGCAGCTTGCCCTCCTACGATTCGTGGGTCTTCTATTTGAGGGCTCGGTAGAATAAGTGGTCTGCCGCATGAACCTAGGATACATGTAAGCGGCGTGAATTTATGGTAAATACAAGGGGAATGAATTTAGAGTACATATATATAAGGGGCATGAATCGGTTGTTCATACAAGGGGCATGAATATATGGTACATAAAAGGGTCATGAATCGATGGTCCATACAAGGGACATGAATCGATGGTATATACAAGGGGTATCATGGGTCGATGGTACAAACAAGGGTCATGAATATATGGTACATAAAGGGGTCATGAATCGATGGTCCATACAAGGGGCATGAATCGATGGTACATACAAGGGGTATGAATCAATGGTACAAACAAGGGGCGTGAATATATGGCACATACAGGGGTCATGAATCGATGATACTTACTCTTCCGAGTAGAGTAAGTAGAAGAAGTTGGATTGAAAAATTTTGAAGAGAAATCTATGGTACATACAGGAGGTGCTATATTATTTTTTCATTCTAACATGCTTTATACCAATATTACCTGCATGTAAATCAACGTAGCAAGAAATTGTGATTTTTTAAATGATCCTCGTAAATCATAATTATTTTATTATTAATTATTTTGCATTTATTGTTGGGGCTTTTGAAATGCCTTTCAAATTTCACTTACTTAAAAATGGAGGTAAATATTCCTTTTTCTTTTTTGCAGCATTTTCATCCTGTGTAGGTGTAGTATTTGAACCTTCAAATAAAAAACAATATATTATGTTGGGGCTATAATTGTCTTTAAAACGTGTGTCTGTTAAACCCAATGTTCACACGATAAACATTGTTTACTGTCTCTCTGATCATCGACCGTTCCAGTTTGTGCAGTTGAGTGTTTACGCCGTGTAGATCCGTCGCAATTGCTGGAAATGATTCTATATCTGGAGATTAAAATTTCTCAATTCAATTCAGGTAAAAATAGCGCTAATGGAGAACTCTTTGACAGGTTTATGGACTCGCTGGTCTTACCTGTTTTCTCTGATTGCTGTTCGTGAGAAGTAACGTGGCTAACGTTACTATTGATTATGTGCTTATGATTCTGACTTCTCTGAGCAATATTTTTAATTAAATTAATATTCAAGGCCATGATGTGTCAATTGAAGTTACCATTCATAACACCATATACATGGTATATTGTGACAAGTATTGTTCGCATTTGAGGACAAATATTTTTCTCACCCTTTAAGGGAACACATCGGGGAGGTTTGTACTCCCACTTTGCAAGCTTTTTGTGGCATGACATTGTTTGGTCTCCTTGAAGACGGTACCCAGATTTACATCCAAATGTGACTGTCTTTTTACATGTTGTCCTTTTTGGATTGCCATTTTTAACGAAGGCATTGCTAGGCACTTCTAAATGTGGACAGAGTCTTTCTGAAAGAGACATTTGACTACATATGATGCAAACTTTATATTGTAAGAAATACAAATAAAATAAAAAATAGAAAACACTTTATATTGTACAATTGTATATTTT
>CAIIXF020000100.1:0-29000 GCA_903813345.2 Owenia fusiformis
AGTCATATAACACTGCTCTCCATCTAGTTTACAAGGTTACAACATAGATGACCATTTTTAGAACTGTTGTTAATAGTTTACCTTTTTTAGGTCTAACTTGGACCTCTTGACATATTCTCTTTTCCTCAATCCTTTTGGTTTTCTCGCCATGGCTGTGTAAATAAAAAATAAAAAATAAATAATCAAGACGATAAATATACATTTTCTATGATATATGCCAGATTTAAAAAACTTCAGAAATTAACTTTTTGTATCATGTATGACAGAGAGCTGGAGTGTTACGCTATTTTTCATTTTATATGCAATTTAAAAATTTCAACAGTTAAATATAAGCTATTTTTATTTCATCTAAAATCAAATGTATCAATTGAGGCAATTTAAGTATGAAATCTAGCCAAAATTTTAAATTCATCTTATTGTTACATTGTCATACTTAATTAGTCAAAACATGATTGAGTATATGGTTTGTATTTATGAATGAGTATTCAATAAAATCATGTTTGAAGGACACCAGAACTATGCTTAAAATTCAAAATTTAAATACTAAATATTTCGTTTGAGATTCTGTTAAAAATTCAATATATATATATGGTGCGCTTAATAAACTTTCAACTTCACTATTATATTTATGGTATGGGATATATTTATCATAAGTGTATTTCTATTAGGCATATATATCATAGAATTTGTATTTTTAATTCATTGAATAAAATGTTATGTAAAATTATAGCACAGTAGATAGTGTAACCAATTTCAACTGTTTATCCTTTGGGTATTGAGTGTGAGTGTATCAAAATATGACAAATTATGACAATATATCATTACGAAAGAAAGTTTGATAACATAGTTACTTTGCTTGTATTTGCAAATGCAACTATCAGCTGTCGGATACTGGATTAGCTTAATGTTTTATGGTCAACCCATTTAAATATGAATATTACATGCCACTATTTTGTTCAAATTAAAATGAATTGGTCATAAAATAGTAGGTTAATCCAGTAGCCAACAGCAAGTTGCATTCACTAATATAAACTCAGCCAATTAAGCAATATGTTAACTTTAAAGTGAACAATTTATTACAATGTCTAATACAAAATTGATGAGACCTTAGAAAAATAAAATGTACATTTAATACTATAATAAAATAATCCTTAATTGAAGAAATTAGGTATAATTTTAAAAATATACCACTATGGACAAAATATTGTAAGAGGGTATAGCCAAACCAATACAGTGACAAGGATATTACAGATGGAAGAATCATAGAACACATGAAAGGCAAAAGAGGAACTAGCAAGATAGCCAATACTCATAACATCAAAACAACATCATTAAATGAACAATGAAGTAACAAGTACACACTGGCATGCTGAAAATTCCAATTAAAAAACTTGTTCACATGAAGGCATGACCAACTCCATGAAAAGAAAACGACACATCCTCAGTAATTTGATCTTGTTAAGGCAAAGGGCACTTGGAAGAAACCCAGGAGAAGTGTACTGACCACCACAAGAAGTTGGTTCACAATTCAAGGTTGTTTGGTTGATTTGCATTAAAACTTCTATTGCCAAATCACTGCACTATAATGATACTCATCAGACCAGATATTCTCCTGTCTTAAGATAGTACAAAGCATAACAAGGACAAAGGTCACAGTGTCGTGAGGATGCAAAAAAGATCTGATTGAAGAAGTTGCCAAAGGCTGTATTGTCCATTTATTGTCCAATTGAAATTGGATGAAAGAGATTCCCTTCATTCACCCCACACTACACAACATAGCTTAAGGTTGAGCGAGTATTAATCGCTATTAAGGAATTCTAATTGCAAAAAAACTGATTAGTAGATGCACTTACCTTGTACTTAATTTTAATGGATATATAACATCATATGCAGTTATAGGTTGTTATAAAGGAAGTGTGTGGTAACAGCAGCTCATCACGTGAGCTAATAATAACTGATAAGTAGATTCACTCACCTTGTAATTCATTTTAATAGATATACAACAACCAATTATAGGTGTTATAAAAGGAAGTTGAATTTCTTCCACTTTGGAAGATTCATATTATCATTCACAATGGAAACATACATAATCTTAGAACACATTTGTACTTTAAAAAGAAGTTGTGTTAGTTCTCAATAAGATTTTTAGACTGAGTTTGATTTATAATACATTCCTTTGGTTAACATGGCAGAATGTTCACAGTTCAAATTTGATTCAAAGATTTAAATACTTTCTTAATTTATATTTGTAGAATTTTTTTGGTGACCAAAAATATTAGAAATAAGATAGTGAGATTCTGCATTTTAGTCTAAAGATTCAGTGAGAACCCTATAGTAAATAGGTTGATGGACTTAAAACTATCTGATTACCTGAATTACCAATGTTGACAGAACATGTACTCCCCATAGCAGCAAACCTGAAAATACTTCTATTTCTTCCAGTTGTAAGTAAATGCTCACTTCCTGTCCATTCTTATTTTGCTGATTGTTTTTTCCATCTTTTTCATTTAGCCTCAGATTGGTTTGTTATATCCATTCTTCTTTGAAAGTATTCTTTTGTCATTGAATGTATCTTTATGTTTGTGTGTTTTCATCAGCCCTCTTGTTAATGCCACATTTTCCTTAATTTGTTATCCATTCTCAGGTCAAAGTCTCCAGTACATAAATAATAAATATATCCTCTTAAAACCTAACCACTTCGAGTAAACTTGCTTGGACACATCTCATTTAGCAATTGCATCTTGGTTAAACAAAGCAAGAATCACAAGAGTCTGGTACTACTGATGCCTTGTATTGACTGCTTGACTTTCCCAGCAATGTCTGCATTCATAGAATAAAGCATACAAAAGATAAATAAACTGATTGAATAATATAATGTGGCAGATACAGAAATACAGTCACTGCAGGTTAAATTATTGGTAATGCAATACCCCAAAGAGAAACAATTCTAATGCCAAAGCTTAAGATCCAAGGGTGGAGCAGGTGGTTTCAGAGAAGCTTGCAAGAACCACAGCAAGAATTATGGCTTCTGGTTACCTCATCACAAAGTCATATACAGCAGTCCAGCGTTTCCTTCTCTTAAATCTTGGAGATATCACCTAAAGTAGTTTAAAGCAATTTGGTTTTCATCCTGGAGTTTGGTAAATCAACCTACCTACAATTTGAAATTAACAGCATTTAATAAAAATGTTCTAAATTCTAAATGGGCATGGCTTTTAAATAATTTCAAGCCTCAGACATTGAAATGTCCTTATTTCTTAATTGAAACAGATTGATTTCCATTTATCTACAATGTTCCATCTATTCTTGCAGGTTCTGTCTTTCTGAAACCAGGCATTAACATGCAAACTGTCAGCACCTATTTGTTGCAAATGCTCAACCCCAACTGCTATTACACATTCCACTAAAACAAAAAAGTAAAATATAGAATAAAAGTTGACCAAAAATAGAAAAACAAGACACACAGTGATAAATATCGCACTTTGAAGAGCAAACTGGCCACCATGCAATTTACCCAGCATGGCCAAAACCTAATCAGACCTTGGCACTAGTCTGCTCTTGCATCTGTAAACATTTCAAGTTGACAAGGTTAGCGGTTTTCCTGCAATTTTGATGACAAGAATTTATTTGTAGTCTTGAACTTTGGGAAAATTTAGATAACATTGTTTGTGACCTTATTTGATGATGTTCGACCTTGAAAATTTCACTTTTTCAGACCTCAGTAGGTACGTGTTTTGTAATTAAGCTGACCTAAATTTAAATCCAAAATATCAATTCAGAAAATCAAATTTTTGACCTTTTAAAGGTCACTGAAGGTCAACGAAAGGTCCAATCTGAAATCTAAGGTCAGATTTGAACTTCTGAGAACTTGTAGATGTTTTTAAAAAAAAAATTTGGTCAATTTGGAGCAAGTTGAAAAATTGAAAATGGCCGCCAAATTGAAAAATTCAAAATGGCCAACATGTTATTCAGCCAGCATACCCAAAACCTAATCAGATCTTGGCAATAGTCTGCTCTTGCATCTGTAAAAATTTCAAGTTCAACGGATAAGTGGTTTTTCTGGAATTTTGATGACAAGATTTGTTGAAAAATTCAAAATGGCCGCCACATAGTTTACCCAGTATGCCCTTAACCTAATCAGATCTTGGCACTAGTCTGCTATTGCATGTGTAAAAATTTCAAGTTGAACAGGTTAGCGGTTTTCTTGGAATTTTGATGACAAGAATTGATTTGTAGTCTCAAACTTTGAGAAACTTGGATAACATCATTTGTGACCTAGTTTAATGACCTTGACCTTCGACCTTGAAAATTTCACTTTTTCAGACCTCAGTAGGTGTTTTGTAATTAAGCTGACTTAAATTTAAATCCAAAGTATCAATTTAGAAAATCAACTTTTTTGACCTTTTCAAGGTCACTGAAGGTGGATGAAAGGTCAAATCTGAAATCTAAGGTCAGATTTGAACTTCTGAGAACTTGTAGATGTTTTTAAAAAAAAAAATTGGTCAATTTGGAGCAAGTTGAAAAATTGAAAATGGCCGCCAAATTGAAAAATTCAAAATGCCCACCATGTAATTCAGCCAGCATACCCAAAACCTAATCAGATCTTGACAATAGTCTGCTCTTGCATCTGTAAAAATTTCAAGTTGAACGGATAAGTAGTTTTCCTGGAATTTTGATGACAAGATTTGTTGAAAAATTCAAAATGGCCACCACGTAGTTTACCCAGCATGCCCTTAACCTAATCAGATCTTGGTACTAGTCTGCTCTTGCATCTGTAAAAATTTTAAGTTGAACAGGTAAGCAGTTATCCTGGAAATTTGATGACAAGATTTGGTTTTGGCCGCCACATAGTTTACCCAGTTGCCCTAAACCTAATCAGATCTTGGCACTAGTCTGCTATTGCATGTGTAAAAATTTCAAGTTGAACAGGTTAGCGGTTTTCTTGGAATTTTGATGACAAGAATTGATTTGTAGTCTCAAACTTTGAGAAACTTGGATAACATCATTTGTGACCTAGTTTTATGACCTTGACCTTCGACCTTGAAAATTTCACTTTTTCAGACCTCAGTAGGTGTTTTGTAATTAAGCTGACTTAAATTTAAATCCAAAGTATCAATTTAGAAAATCAACTTTTTTGACCTTTTCAAGGTCACTGAAGGTGGATGAAAGATCAAATCTGAAATCTAAGGTCAGATTTGAACTTCTGAGAACTTGTAGATGTTTTAAAAAAAAAAATTTGGTCAATTTGGAGCAAGTTGAAAAATTCAAAATGGCCGCCAAATTGAAAAATTCAAAATGCCCACCATGTAATTCAGCCAGCATACCCAAAACCTAATCAGATCTTGACAATAGTCTGCTCTTGCATCTGTAAAAATTTCAAGTTGAACGGATAAGTGGTTTTCCTGGAATTTTGATGACAAGATTTGTTGAAAAATTCAAAATGGCCGCCACGTAGTTTACCCAGCATGCCCTTAACCTAATCAGATCTTGGTACTAGTCTGCTCTTGCATCTGTAAAAATTTCAAGTTGAACAGGTAAGCAGTTATCCTGGAAATTTGATGACAAGATTTGGTTTATGTGCCGCCCGCACGCCCGCACAACCGCACGCCCGCCCAACAGCACAAGACGACGACAATATAGCACTTTTTCAAAGTGCGATAAAAACATGCAGACTGACACTGACACTAAATTACTGAACAAGCTACTGTACACCCTGTACACCCAGTTTTAATTTCGCAAATTTTGAGAAATACCAATATCGCGGCCATTAAATTTCGCGGATTTCAAAGGTTTAAATTCCATTATTCTCTGAATCCTCAAGCTCTGTAAACTAATTTACCTTATCTACAGTAATTACACCTACCCAATGTCATATTTGGATAAGATTTACAGTTTCTAGATCTTAGTCAACGGCATTGTTGCACCTCAGCCTTTAATTGGCAAAATTCGCGATGATTTATTTTCACGATTTTCACACAATCGCGAAAAGCGCGAAACTAAATCGCACACGAAAAATACCGGGCGTACAGTATGCTCTTGAGGTTTAAATAATTTCTGAGTCAATTTTCTGATTGACCAGCACCTTTTCATATGGACCGAAACTTTTGAAGTACTCCGGGTTATGTTGAACAGCTTAATTTGATACCAACCACCTGACTTTTAAGGTCAAAGGGTTGTTTTACCAGTCTCAGTTTTGCCCTAAATGTCTACACTGTTTGCCAGAGATGAATGATGTGTGCTAGTGTATCACTTTGATTGGTTCCTCCTGATCCATCTGGTATTTGTGGTTCAGCCAAAAATTGGATTCCTCTCTATGCTGATACTGTATTTGTCTTTAATTTGGCAAAGGAGTTCATGACCATTAGACAGACAATCACAATGTTACAGCACTTTAAACATCATGCCCCAGTGGCCAATATTGGGCTGTAGGCAATCCTGCTCATGTCATCTAAAATGTCCTATCTGACTTCTACCTGTGGGTATACACCAAAGATAGAGTGTATGAGAATGACCTCAGGACAATTGCAGACCATAAAAGGAAGCTCATCCATGTCATTCAGGCCATACCTGCTGAGAGATACAGTCGGATTGTTGCCAGCTTGTGCAGGTTTGCCTACAGAGCGATGATGGCCACACCTGTGACATGTTGTTGAAAGTGCTGTATTTTGTGGGATAGTAGGAAATTATATGTTCTACAAATATGTGAAATATCAGGAAGTTATTTCTTAAAATGACAAAGATATGAGGAAAATGCAGGGTTGCCATTTTTTGACCACCCTGTATGATCCCAGTCGCAGTCCACCATCAGCCCCATATCCACCCAACTCAAATCAAATATTCCATGACAATATCACCTGAGTAGATATCCATGTTTTAAAACTTTTTAAACTAAAAAAACTCAATGTTTGGAGAAAATTTGGAAAACCAAATAGGCTTACAGCAGAATGACTTATACACCATTCAAACGTTTGTGAGAGACCCCCCCCCCCTCCTCCCATTGGCATGAATGGGGAATTTAACATCCTCACCCCGTCATTGGCCAAATAAATGTGTCAATTTCCCCTCTCTGGAAGTAATAATCTGATCAAAAATTCCCGATCCCCGGGCCCAGACCCTTGTTAGCAGGCAAATGCTCATGATTGTTGAGGAATACACGTGCAGTACTTTCTTTTTATCAGTATTTTAATTAGGGAACGTACTATTTTTCGAAAGTGCTCTATGCTTAAATGGTACTTTATGCAATAACATATTTTATATATATCCCTATATAAGGCAAACTATATTGGCTTTTTACTTTAATACCTCCCTCCATTTTATTCTGATTGAACTATAACAAGGCAAGGAATACAAGTAGAACGCGGAAGTGCAACTTTTTTAAGAGGGCCAGGGCGAGAGCAAGCTCGACAAAAAACTATTTCGACAAAAATCCCCACTCACAGGGACGTGCAAATCAAATACCTATCCCGGGGGACAATATTACAAATCAAATTCCCCAACCTCCCTGCGTGGGGGGTCTCAGGCAAACTTTTGAATGGTGCATTATTTAAACTTAATTAAATTTCTTATGGAAAATAGTCAACAGAACTCTATTATGTCATCAAGTCCTTTAGTGGTTAAATATGCAAATCTCTCTATTGCATCATCAATGGGAACCTATAACAATAAGCCTTTAATTAAAAATGGAAGCCTAAAATAAAAGAAAAAAAAACCACAAAATTCATTCCTTAAAGAGGAAATTATTTCCTCTAAAAAAACAGTATGATTAGAGAGCTTTCGATAAAAGTTGTTTCAAAAACGTATATGGTATGTAAACTTTGACTTTAAAGGGTCTTGTCACACTAAAATCAATTTGAAATTGATTTTCATGTACTTTGTTGACATAAATAGTTTCCCAATTCTATACCTCATTCATCAATAAGTGACTGTGATTGTAATATCTGTAACATCATTGTAATATGTACATTATCAACTCAATACCTAGCTCTTGTGACGTGGTGTTCTACACACAAGACTCTTTAACGTGGTTCATCACACAGCAGAGTAGATTATTTCACAGTTCTCAGTGATCCCCACAGCATTAAGGTAAGTGGGCACAGCCCCCATCTGAGATTTTTAAAACATGCTTGCACTCACCTGAAAATCCATTTGCACCAACTTGAAAATGAGAAAAATCATGAAAAATGGGCACATTTTGACCAATTTTGGTCTGAATTGTGAGAATGAGAATTTTGCACCCACTTGACAAAAAAAACTGTGGAGAACACTGGTTCTTATAAAAGTTTAAGTTGAGATATAAGTTTAGAATGTATAAAAAGGTATATAGTAGACAATGATTGTAAACTTATAAATTGAATCTACATGTAAAGCCTAACATACGCATGTGTATCGACCAAGGGACCATGATCCCTATTCAAAATAAATAAGCTGAATATGCAAAGTATCCAATCAAACACTTCGACTACCATTTTGATACGTTAATCAATCCAATCTGTGCTAGCGATTTCAGGAGCGAGCCATTTGTTGCATAATAAACTCTCTCACCAGTATCTGTACAAGGTGTTTCATAATGTTCATCCCAAAATTAGGATAGACTTTAATGTATATATCATATAGGAATTCCTATTTCATTTTAGACCAAGAGATCTCACACATGTGATAATAAAAGTCTCAAATGGTTTGCATTTGAATGTTATGTTATGTCCAACCTCTGGAGATTTTTGAGTAATAGCTTTCATTATGTAGCACCCTGTATTTTTATTTAGAAGCACAAGTTTACGTACAAGTTGACCAAATAACTTACATCGAAAGCTCTCTATTGATCGATCTGAAGCTGCAAAGATATCCAAAACAATATAAAGTCAAATTAATGCAATTTTTCTTAAATACCTCTTGAGCTCTATTTGTGTAGCTCAACTAACAACTTCATAAAATTTTAAGTCCATCGACCTTAGTTACTGATGCCCATATTTCATAAGCTGAAATCACACTGTTCCACAACTGGATGACTCTAACTGCAGTTAGCTTCATTCAAGATGGTTGCCGAGATCATTTCGTTTTCGATAAACCTCCGATTTCAGCTAAAATAAGTTGAATCTGGATTCCAAATGTTTCGCCATGCAAATTAATAAAGCCACGATGGTAAATAACCACAAATAAATGCTCAAACAACCGCGATATTGGAGAATTTTAAAGAAAACGGCTTCACTTAGAATGACTCTAACTGAAGTTGATGATGACGTCATGATGGCGTAGATCATCAACTTCAGTTAGAGTCATTCTAAGTGAAGTCGTTTTCTTTAAAATTCTCTAATATTATGGGTGTTAGTGCATTCATTTGTGGTTGAATACAATCATAGTTTTATTAATTTGCATGGCGAAACTTTTGGAATCAAGATTCAACTTAGTTTAGCTGAAATCGGAGGTTTATCGAAAACGAAAGAATCTCGGCAACCATCTTGAATGAAGCTAACTGCAGTTAGAGTCATCCAGTTGTGGAACAGTGAATCAGTAGATAACTGGCAGAGAGTCTGGTTGAGAAACATTGAGTGTGTGTGTGAATAGAGCCTTCAATTTGTGTTAATCTTTCACATTCATTATGATATACTGTACTTGTATCTTAGCATATTGCTTGAGCTACATCAAGCATGAAATCCCTACCTAACCTATTACTAGCTATGCTTAAATGGTAACAAATACATTACTATTATTGCAACAATAAAGGTTTTCATTGACACAAAGTTACACTATCCATGCTCTACATATAGCAAAGAGCAGCTGGAATATTTAGTATTTCAGGCCTGTGGGGCTACACCATAGTAGTTGATGGTCCTGTGAAGAAGCAGATCTGACCCTTTTTTGTTCTTCACTCGTCATTCCACAGTTTCTGCTGCTGATTTTGTAACTCTTACACAGAATTTTATTCCTACCCTCTGTTCAATTTTATCAATTTGAAAAAGTTCTGGTAGCATATTTGACAGACAAAAAAGGATGAGATGCAAACAACTTTAGTCTGTTTTGAATAAAATTAGTTAAAGCACTCATTCTCAAAATCATCAATTTTAGGGGATTTTTTCAAATGTTGCCCTTGCGCTTTTTAACATGACTTTAGCTTTCAAATGATACTGCAGCTTGGGCTGTATTCAAATATCTGTGTTTTAAGTTGATGCCCTTGTGCCTTTTAATATTGAGTTTGTACTTTCAAATGTTGACTCGTGTGCTTTTATTGAACATTTGTGTTTTGAAATGTTGCCCTTGTGCCTTAGCTTTCAAATTTTGCGCTTATGCCTTTTAATATTGATTCTGTGCTTTCCAATTTTGCCCTTATGCCTTTAAATATTGATTTTGTGCTTTCAAATATTGCCCTAATGCAAATTTTGCCAATTGTGATTTCAATCAAATACCTGTTTTTGAAATGTTGCCCTTGTGCATTAAATATTTGCATTTATTAATGTTAGCACACACATTTTAATTTAAGCAACATGTATGATTAATTCTCCAATTTGTTTACTACCGCCTTAAATATACAGGCAATTTATCTTGCAATAAATCTGTGACATCGTATCAAATGATGAATTTACTTAAGATCCAAAATGCTAAATTATTTAAATTCTCAAAAATGTTGAAATTCTCCAAATTCCAAAACTTTGCATGCATCTCATCCTTGAACTACTTATTCCCTTACAGAATTTACACATTGTTTTTGGATACTTAGAAATACATTTTAAATGTTATATTTAATTTCAACATCTATCAAACCATCCATCTAATATTTATCTATCTACTCTATCAGGCTAATACATGAACTTCCCTAAATAATACTATTAAGAGAAAATTTAAATGTCTATTGTAAGGTGGGTTATGTATGTTGTGTAAGCATATCTATCCTCCACAAAGAGACATGGCAGTTTCCTAATTTCTCTTAATCTTTTTCAAACACTTCAATTTTAATACAAATTTAATTATTGCAAATATTTTCAGAAAAATATTAATACTGAACATTAGCCCTAATTAAAAGTTTCCGCAGGTGCATGACGAGCAAAATTTGGTGATCTGTCAACTCGATTAACTCAACTGTTAGCTTCAGATTTATTTAAACAGGTTCATAAACAAACAAAATAGTGAACAAATACAACTAGAAAGCAACACAAAAACCTTTTTATCTTATTATCTTAGTGTAGAGGATAGATGGAGCTGAGTTTGGATGGACTCTCTGCCAGGAAGAAAAAAATTATACATACCATTCCCCGTCAATAACCACTACTGGAACATCTGCTTCCACTACTACTCTCAGCTTATACAAACTGCTTATTATCCAGTTCCAGGACTATATGTGAGGATAAGGTTGTAGTATATTGATAGGCCAGCTTACACTTACCAATAACTCCAACTGCTATGTCTCAGAATTCAGGATGTAGGGCTAGAAAAACAAATTGATTTGAATTAAAAACAAGACATATGGTGATATCACCCTAGGAAGATGGACTATCCAAAAACAATGAGTGCAGGTATTATGTGCATGAGGTGAGTAAAAAAGTCGTTTTCAAATTTGATAATTTCATTAACTAAGGCTTAATGAGTACTCAATTTAACTCATACATGTGTAGTGGACACCTTAGAATAAGGAAATTTGAAATTGAATTTGAAAATGCGTTGTTTATACACTATTTACAGCTTTCATTTAGTATTGATGATCAAAATGATCATCAGATTGTAGATAAAGAAAAT
Organism: Owenia fusiformis; assembly: GCA_903813345.2. Classification (NCBI taxonomy): domain Eukaryota; kingdom Metazoa; phylum Annelida; class Polychaeta; order Sabellida; family Oweniidae; genus Owenia; species Owenia fusiformis. The sequence continues at coordinate 11,725 of CAIIXF020000100.1, forward strand.
TAGATTGTATGATAGTATTTGTGAAACAATGCATGTTGTTTTTTAACTGTATAATTATATGTAAATGTCTTGTAATTGATTTTGAGAGGAAACCAAGTGTTTGGTTTGAAACACAATAAAATCTTGAATCTTAATGTAAAGTTTGAACCACTTTGGCTTATATTGTAGTCTTACCCAATCTATTTATAATTCATCATTCATGCCTGTCCCTGAAGATGATATATTGCTGAGGGACTGGATCAATATCCATTTAGCCATTTAAAGGGACAGTGCTTGTAAAGTAGTTTACATATTAATGAACACTTAAGTATTTTGAACAGAGAAACAAATGGATCAATCTATCTTGAATTCATTGCTCATCCCTGTTCATGATGATATATTGCTGAGGAACTTGATCAATATCCATTTAGCCATTTAAAGGGACAGTGCTTGTAAAGTAGTTAACATATTAATGAACACTTAAGTATTTTGAACAGAGAAACAAATGGATCAATCTATCTTGAATTCATTGCTCATCCCTGTTCATGATGATATATTGCTGAGGAACTTGATCAATATCCATTTAGCCATTTAAAGGGTCGGTGCTTGTAAAGTAGTTTACATATTAATGAACACTTAAGTATTTTGAACAGAGAAACAAATGGATCAATCTATCTTTAATTCATTGTTCATGCCTGTCCATGCTGATATATTGCTGAGGAACTTGATCAATATCCATTTAGCTATATAAAGGGACGCTGCTTGTAAGGTAGTTTTCATATTAATGAACATTAAAACATTTTAAATGAAGAAACAAATGGGTTAATCTATTTTTAATTCATCATTCATGCCTGTCCCTGAAGATGATATATTGCTGAGGGACTGGATCAATATCCATTTAGCCATTTAAAGGGGCACTGCTTCTGAGATAGTTCTCACCCTGCTAGTAAGGTAATTCCCCAAAGAAATAATGAAACTAAGCCTTTTAAACTTGTAACCCCCCCCCCCCCGACACCTAATTATTTCATGCGAATTGGTTATTTTGAAAAATAATGCTAATAAGATTGGAGAGTCTATCACCTTTAATTAACATTTGTTATTTGAAAATGCCAAATCAATATATAATATACTGGAGATTTGAGTTGAATATCTGGGTTTTGTGATTTTAGTATGTTGCCATTTGTGCCCTGCCTTTTATAATAATGTTTTAATATTTCCTCTAGACTGAATGTCTATGATAAAGCTAAGTGAATACCAACTTAGGTAATCAAACTATTGCCAGATTGCTGAGAACACCTTGATTAAGATTGACTTTTTCATATGATAACAGTGCATCCCAATAAAAACACAACAAGCAGAACCATTGTAAAACCAAAAAAAAACAGTGATGATTAGATAAATTTCAAAGTTTATCATAAAGCTACGTGTCTCATCTTTACAATGATATGTCATTTGTTCATTATGTGATCATTGACCACTGAATAATCATTATTTTGCATGCATGGGAGTTAGGGTGTTTAGAAATCTCACTTTTTTACCAGAGAGCTAAGCACATATGGGTTCCCATTCCTTTTACACTACTGTAACTAACTTTATTGTAAAATTTCAGATTGCTAGGATGATGTCTTGGTTCTTGGAATCACACCTGAAATATCAGCCATTTTGGTGAAAATTCACCTTTTTCATGAATTGCGTTCAATTTCAAATGACTTTATTTCTTAACTTAATGTTCTCTAATGGCATGCAATGGTCCTTTTTCCATATAGCTTTGAAATCTCGTTCTCGTTTTTCATGAGATTTTAGGAGATCTGCACTTTTAACCATTAAAAACTAACGTTTTCTTCCATCTGATGGCATATTTGAATTCTGTGAGTAATTCTCTCTCAAAACAACTTTGATTTGCACTGTTATTTACCATTATTCAAATTCTAATGATTTTCTGGTTGTCTAAAAAAGGTCGGGCTAAATCCCCATAGACACAATGCTGAAAAACCTTCAGAAGTTCATTTACTCTTACAAGGATCACAATTTTTATGTGAAATCACAATCCTGAATCCACATGTCAATAAGATCATATAGTTACATTTCAATGATGTTTTAAGTTGATCCAAATGGAATTACTTCTTAAATCAAGAAATTAAATGACTCTGGCAATACATTTACATGTATTCTAGCCCTACCCAAGCTCTACCCATACCCATGATGCCATCTATTTTTCATTTATATGGAAAAGGTCAATTCAAAAAAAGCTTTTTACCATGTTACTTCAGTATACAAGTCAAGTTAAATATTTTCCCTGCCATTTCTGAGTTTAACTGTTGAAATACACTGTAATTTACCACTTTAATACTGCATATGAACATGATTGTTCCAGATTGTAAATTTGCAAGATTCTTGTATAAAAGTCATAAGTCTAATAGTATTGTTATCTGTGGTAATTTAAAAATTGTTCCTCCTAGTATCATTTGAGTTGTTAATTGATAAACATTGTTATCCTTGAAAGCTTTTCCATCAGTAGGTATGATTCTTAAAGGACGATTCTCGGTTTGTAGAACAGTCTCCTGGGCTAATAATTTTTTTCATGAAAAATATAGAAATATTACCCAAATTAAACTATGAATATTCAAAAGAGGACATTTAGATCTACAAGATGTAAAAATAACAAATTGGTCTGAAGCAGGGATAACGCTCAATTTGACCGATTCAACAAATTACAAAATCTTGATTTGGGGAAAGAAGTTCATCAGTGTACTGCGCGAATATTTTTTTGCGAAAAATCTAGAAATATTACCCAAATTAAATTATGACTATTCAAAAGAAGACATTCAAATCTATGTTATGTAAAAAAATCAAATTTGTCCGAAGCAGGGATAATGCTCATTTAGATTGATGAACTTTGTTCTCCAAACCGAGAATTGTCCTTTCATATATCTGTATATATATAGATATGATGCAGAATACAGCCATTCTTGAGGTGGTACATGTAGCTTCATCTAATCAATATGTACATCATAACTCAAAGCGGTTAAAAACGCTGGACTTGGATTTTGAAAGTGGTACCTAAATAAATGGTGAGGGAGGAGTATAATATTGTCTCTTTATACATTAGATCATTCATCAGTTGAACTTTCATGTCAAACTTAAGGAGAGCTTTCAGCATTCCTGATAATGACACTTTTTCACATCAGTTGAATCAAATGGTGCTGGATTCATTCAGAGGCCTCATTTTTAGAAACCCTTGAAGGTTACACTTATATCACTGATTTTATTGTTTTACAATGTTTTTGCTTGTTGTGTTTTTTGGATACGCTGTATTATATATCTAGGGGTTATTTCATGGTATGCATTTTCAATATGTTTCCCTTAGTGTTTTACCTTAATGATGTTTTAATATGTGGACTGATGAATGGTCAATTAATGTTCATGAGTGAAGCCTAACATACTCCTAAAATGATACTAAGAATGAATTCCATAATAAAACTAGACAATTGCAACTCCGCGGAGTAGCAAATCCCAACGAACAAAATATCAATTACAGAATTCCAATCAATTATACTCATTACTTTGGTTAAAATTGAAAAATTTAGATTTTAGAATTACAAATTGCTGCAAAGCAGCCATTTTGAATTTTCTGAGGTACAAATCTGAAGAATAATACCATGATTGTGATCTACTCCAAAATTCCTTCAATTTGAGTATAATATAGCCATACATTGAAGGGATCGAAAAATTATTGCGAAATCGTACATTAGACGGCCATTTTGAATTTTACAAGGCTCGAATCAGAAAAAAGATACAATATTTGCAATCTACTCTTAATTGCCTTTCATTTGAGTATAATAAAGCTATACTTCAGAAAGATCTAAAAATTAGCGAAAATTACTGTTTTCCTGACCCCCCCATACACGGCCCCTGGGGGTCAGCATGAAAAACACGGAATACATGTGAAATAGATAAGTGTTGTGAATATACTACCAAAATTTCAAACAATAATATTAATCACTTTGGCTTAGAATGAAAAATTTATGATTTTTGCGAAAAAGTGGCTTCACTATATCCATACTGAACTTCATTCGTTGGGATAACTAAATGCACTGAATGACCTTAGTTTTAATCTGAATGACCTAATTTTGTTTTGAATACTGTAAATTCATAATTGATAAAAGTAACTATTTCTATATTATTTTCAATGAAATCTTTGGGGGCAATTTTTGGATCCTTTGGAAAAACTCCTCTGCATTTTAAACATGAGATTGTTGACAAAAACATCCTGTTTCTGAATCTGTACATTTATCCCACTACCCCTATGGAAAAATTAAGAATAGCTGCCCCTCTTGGGTCACTTGTAAAATACAGAGAACTGTTTGATATGGCAAAATTGACAAAATTACAAATAGAAAATTGTCATGTTATTGAACTTGGCGAGAAGGTAACGATGATTTGAGCTGGTCCCATACTGTGATGTGAAGAAAAATTTATTACAAACGAAGCGCAAATATCATAAAACAACACACCAGAAAGGCCACCATTTTCAAAATGGTTGCTCACTAGCCAAGTTGTCATCAGAAGAAATAATATGCTTTTAAGTAGCCACCTCTTGTAAAACCGCACACGTACTTGTAAAATAACACACATAAAAATGGTGGCCATGTTTCAAAATGGCCGACTACTCTCTAAAGTTTTATTAGACAATGTGCCATGCTTAAAGTATTCACATATCAAATATGAACAAAATCGCTCCGCTACTTTTCAAGTTATAGTAAAATATGTTAAAATGGTGGCCATTTTTCAAATTTTTTTTCAAAATGGCCGCCTTGTATTACACTCCCAGTGATTGGGAAAATGGGACGGAGGGGGGGAGCAGGCAATTTCTGCTCGATATTTCAACGAATATTTCAAGAGAAAGCTTATAGTTGAATTGCTGTATGAATAGCGCACAGTATGGTTAAATATGTGAGGTATTCAAGGATTTTTTTTAACCAATAATCTCTTAAGGTATAAGATCTATTAAACAAGGCACAGAGAGAACAAAATCGTACCTAACTCACAACAGTTTGGGCTTGTTGACCAGGAAAGCAAGATTGCCACAGAAAGTTGATCAGCTCTTAGACTAGAACTTCTTGCCAAGCAGGCAATGAGCGTGTGTAAAATTTGCTATGGCTTCTCTTGAATAATGACAAGATTTATCTTAAAACTTCCAAAATGGCCATCAAAAAGTTAATCAGCTCAAGACTATGTCTCATATGTAAAAATTTGAAGTAAATTTGTCAAATGGTTTGGCTGGAAACCTGTAAACAAGCCTTAGTGGTAGACAAGATTTTAGGATGAAAAATCCAAAATGGCCGCCCCATGCCAAAAATTGGTCAGTTCTAAACTTTCATACGTACGTAGAAACATCCCTAAAAAATTTCAGATGAATCCCTCAAAGGTTTGGCAGGAAACCTGTAGACAAACCTTGACAGACAAGATTTTAGGACGGAAAATCCAAAATGGGCACTTTAATGTTTACCCAGAATGTTCAAAACTAATCAGTTCTAAATTTTTATATGTAGAAACCTCCTTGAAAATTTCCATGAATCCCTTTGGTTTGGCTGGAAACCTGTAAACAAGCCTTGACAGACCAGGTCTTAGAGACATTTAGGCATTCTAATACTCATCACATCTTTCTGTCTTCAACTAGAAATACCTTCTAGAAAGAAGCTAACAGAAGGCAATGAATTCTCATGATGGCATTTGGGACCCAAGACCATCTAGGAATTTCAAAGGGACAAATCATAAAGATAATACAATATTTGAGATCTAAGGTATTATGTAACCATTCTTAGAAGAGATCTTAAGTAAAAGCGAATTCCTGCTCAAGGCAGCCACTTTGATTTTCTTGATGCACAAACCAGAAAAAACAATACCATAATTGTGTTGTTCTCAAAACGCCCTCAAACTGAGTATAATATTGCCATACTTTAACCTGCTTGTTTCGAAAAAACACAATCTTGGGTTGTTCCCAGGGTCCCATCCATCTTTACCCCATGCAAGATATTGCATCTTTTATCATAAAAAGTCACACGTGGAAGATGAGATTTACTTGTGACATCACTTGTTTAAAAACATCAATAACATAGCAACAAATATACTGCGTTTTTGGTTTCATGATTCTTACCGTATAATACATTTCCAGTAACCTTCCATTAAGCGGTGGAAGATATCGTTGAATTGTGGCGCCCATGTATTATATACGATCAAATGATCATACGCTGGAGTTTCCATTTCGTATAAGCTTAGTCTCATTTAGTTCATTAAAGCATAACGCAAACTATAAAGAAGTTTGATTCGAAGAAAACTAAAAATATCGAAATCGACACTTTCTTTCTGCAGTAACTTTCGCTTGATACCAGTGATCAGTTTGACAACATTTATACGAGGGATACTTGACTGGATCAATATTTGAACTTCCACACCAAAACTTATGCGATTTGAAGTAAATAATGAGTTCTTGACTTTATACTGTGAGTTTACTTCTCACAGCTTATGCGTCACCGTACAAATCTGATCTTTTTTAAATATACACAATGAATGGTTATTTGCTGAATCTTCGCCCGTTCTAAAATGTGTATTTAACAAATACATATTCTCATAAAAATAATCCATACTCTCAGACGGCAGGGAAAATAATAACTAAAAGAAATTTATGTGAAAAACACCCCTTTTCACCAAGGGTCGATTATGTGGGCCGATTCACTCAGAAAAAATCCGAACAGTGCTCGTAAAACGTTTATCATGATTAGAAAGTTAAAACCATTTCGAAGAGAATGCTGTTTTTATTTCACGTGAAATCGTATTTGTTTTCATCAAATTAATTTTTTTAGAACCCTTATCATAGTTTTTGCTTCAAAGCAGTCGATTTGCGTCACCATACTAAAAACTGTACTCCGTTATTTTTTTACATCGATGGTTAGGCACGTGTTAGAGAAGAGAATTGGATGTTTACGAAGTTCTTCCTGGGCCTGTGTTTTGCACATACGTGTACTTGCACCACAAAATTTCACTTTTTCCGTGCAGAATTTGGCGCAGAATTTTATAAATCAATCAGAATTTGGCTTTTTCATGCAGAATTTCTGGGCAGAATTTGAATTTTTCTCATGCAGAAAACTAAGCTTAATGTGCCTAGGCAGCGGTGTGATGACGTCACCCACTTGTTTGCACCAAATTCCAATTTTGTACGATTGCAAGCTAAATAACGCCAAAATTACTCCCAAACATAAAATATTAATGAATATAAATTACCGAGACATGAAATATAACAAAAATTATGCACAGACTGACATAATAAAGATGCTTTAATGAGTTAAAGTTATCCTCCTGAATATTTAATTCCAAAACTTAGTTTTAATTCTCAACTTGAACTCCATATATCTCGAAAAATATACGCTAATTCTAGTCCAAAGCTACTCAATCAATACTTGAGATCGTTATTTATACTAATCTATTGAAACTGGATAGAAAGAAAAACAAACTAACCTGTATTGGAACGGTATGATATGAGCGGTGCGAAGGTTGGTTGTTCCGAATGTTTCGAAATGACGCACTAAAAACTTTGGTGGTGATTTAGTGGATGTCAACTACCCAAACGTGAAACGAAACCACTAATTAAATTAGAAATATACGAAATGACCGGAAGTGGTCAGTTAAACACGCTAATTAATTCCCATACACAATTGAGAGACCAAGCAGGAATAAAAATAATTGCCAAAATATGTGTATAACTAGCTAGCTCAACTATAACCGGGGAAATTGCTGTTAAAGTGCTGAAAACCTCCAAATACTGGGACCATAAAATTGAGAAAAAATTGATTTTACAAAAAATGTCTTTTATCTGCGGCCAAGGTTAGAAAATAACAGAAGCACAAAAATTTTGTAAAAGAGTACAATTGAAAAATCGACCATATCATATGGTATCAAAACAACATTTCTTCAGGCTAGTGTGCTCGAGATTAATTGTACAATTAATTCACAATGAGAAAATATGACTAAAGAACATAAGAAAATTAATAAGTCTTTTTTATTCTCACTTTTTCACACTTCACATTGGCGTTTTGGCGTGAATTGTTCCCTACGCCACTGAAGGGGTAACGAATTTATGGGTTTGGCATCAAAGCAAGCTCCAAGAAGATTACTCTTACCACAATTTTGAGATATGGCGTCCGAAAGGTAGTTCAGAACAAAAAGTTCTCCAAATTCAACGTGTGTGCTAATATGTGAAGGAATCCAAATCTTAAAACCAAATTTCGGAAATTATAGCATTTTGAAAGCTCAAAATCGCTAAATTTGGTGCCCTGTGTTAAATCAATGGTGTAGTGTTATGTAACTCACTCTTGGAGATATTATGTTAAGCCTTTAAATAATATGTGACGTCATTAGTGTCAGGCTTTTTAAGACCGACATCCGGGGCCTTCCTAGATGCCCGCCATTGATGTAATGTTATGATCTTGATAGCTGGTACAATAAAGTCTTATTGAAGCTCACATCTGAGTTAGTTCACTCAATCGTAATAACAGACCGAATGGGAAAAATACTTTTTTTGAAGTGTAAAATACAAGATAAAGACTGAGTACAGTTTAACATAATGAATGCCTATAAAACAAGGGGTTTCAAAAGCTACCTAGCTTCAAAATTTGGACACAAAAGTGCCTAGGTCAAAATCTAGGTCAAATACATAGTTTTTCCTTATTTTAACAATTCTGATACTACACTTTGATAATTTGCTTTAAAATTTTGGACACAGGTAGCAGAGGATGTGCTTATAATAGTGTTAGCCTTTGCCGTCAGGAAGTAATTTGACCCACTTTTGAGATATGGTGTCCAAAATGGAGGTCAAAATAAAAAGTTCTCAATATTTAACGTATGAGTTATGAATTAAGAATAGAATTTTCTCAGGAATCCGAATCTATAAACCAATTTTCGATCAAACTCCTGGTTAGATATTTATAGCAGTTTGAAGTCTCGAAAAGTCGATATGATGATATCCATCCCCATGTTATACAAATGGAGTCGAAGATAACATTCTTAAGAGTTTTCTAAATGTCTATATTCTAGCTGACTCAGCTTATTCTGAATGACTCAGCTTACAAGTAATTGGATGACTCAGCTTAAAACAAGTCTTAAATCTGGAGTCTTAAATTGAACTTGTTCAATTTACATGTCTAGTTATTATTTTTCTTCCTCCTCACCAAATTTCTCGTCAACTATAACAGCTTACCTTATCCAACTTACATGGTTAACTAAAGACTGAAACCGGCTTTCTGGGAAATTAGGTCAAATTTTTATCTAGGTCAAAGGTCAAGAACTAGGTCAAATCTTACATTTTCAACATTCTTCATCATATCTTCGTCAATATTCTTCGTAACTCCTTCATCTTTTTTTCATCGTGTAGCTTAGAAAAAGGCGAATCAAAGATATGACATCAGAATTTTGATTACTCTTACCGATTTTGAGATATGGCGTCCGAAATGTAGGTCACGCCTAAACATGCTCCAAATCGAATGTGTGAGCTATGAAAAAGATGTAGAATTTTCTCAGGAATCCAAATCTGCAAACCAAATTTGGATCGGACTTCCGGTTTGGAAGTTATGGCGTTTTGAAAGCTCAAAAATCGCTAAATTTGGTGCCTATGTTAAGTCAATGGGAAAAAAGACTTTTTCGAAGTGTAAAATACAGGATGTAGACTGAGTACAGCTTAACATAATGAATGCTTATAAAAGAAGGGGACCTCAAAAGCTACATAGTTTCAAAATTTGGACACCAAAATGCCTAGGTCAAAATCTAGGTCAAATTCATAGTGTTTCCTTATTTCTACGATTCTGACACTACACTTTGATAATTTACTTCCAAATTTTGTATACAGGTAGCAAAGAGTGTGCTAATAGTGTTAGCCTTTTGCCGTCAGAAAGTATTTTGACCCACTTTTGAGGTATAGTGTCCGAAAAGTAGGTCAAAATAAAAAGTTCTCCAGATCCAACGTATGAGTTATGAATTAAGTATAGAATTTTCTCAGGAATCCGAATCTGCAAACCAAATTTCGATCCAACTTCCAGTTCGGAAGTTATGGCGTGTCCAAAAAGTAGGTCAAAATAAAAAAATTCCAAATTTAACGTATGAGTTATGAATTAGGGGTAGAATTTTGTCAGGAATCCGAATCTGCAAACCAAATTTCGATCCAACTTCCGGTTCGAAAGTTATGGCGTTTTGAAAGCTCAAAAATCGCTAAATTTGGTGCCCCATGTTATGTCAATGAGAAAAAGGATTTTTTGAAGTGTAAAATACCAGATATAGACTGAGTACAGCTTAATATTCTGAAAGCCTATAAAAGGAGGGGACCTCGAAGGCTATCTAGCTTTAAAATTTGGACGCAAAAATGCCTTGGTCAAAATCTAGGTCAAATTCATAGTTTTTCCTTATTTTTGCGATTCTGACATTACACTTTAAGGATTTGCTTCAAAATTTTGTATACAGGTAGCAAAGAGTGTGCTTATAGTGTGAGCCTTCTGCCGTCAGAAAGTTTTTTGACCCACTTTTGAGATATGGTGTCCGAAATGTAGGTCAAAATAAAAAATTCTCCAAATTTAACGTATGAGTTATGAATTAAGGGTAGAATTTTCTCAGGAATCAGAATCTTTAAACCAAAGGACGATTCTCGGTTTGGAGAACAGTCTCCTGGGCTAATAATATCTTCATGAAAAATATAGAAATATTACCCAAATTAAACTATGAATATTCAAAAGAGGACATTTAAATCTACAAGATGTAAAAATAACAAATTGGTCTGAAGCAGGGATAACGCTCAATTAGACCGATTCAATAAAATACAAGTCTCGATTTGGGGAAAGAAGTTCATCAGTGTACTGGGCTAATATTTTTTTGCGAAAAATCTAGAAATATTACCCAAATTAAATTATGACTATTCAAAAGAGGACATTCAAATCTATATTTTGTAAAAAAAATCAAATTTGTCCGAAGCAGGGATAATGCTCATTTAGATTGATGAACTTCGTTCTCCAAACCGAGAATCGTCCTTTCGATCTAACTTCTGGTTAGATAGTTATAGCGGTTTGAAGTCTCGAAAAGTCGATATGATGATATCCCCATGTTAAGCTAATAGAGTCGAAGATAGCCTTCTTAAAAGTTGTCTAAATGTCTATATTCTAGCTGACTCAGCTTATTCTGAATGACTCAGCTTACAAGTTCTGGATGACTCAGCTTAAAAAAAGTTTTAAATCTGGAGTCTTAAATTGAACTTGTTCAATTTACATGTCTAGTTATTATTAGACTCCAGATTGAAAATCTGGAGTCTATTGTTTTTGCCTGTTTTCTTTATTATTATTATTATTTTTCTTTCTTTTTTCTTCCTCCTCACCAAATTTCTCGTCAACTATAACAGCTTACTTAATCCAACTTACATGGTTAACTAAAGACTGAAACCGGCTTTCTGGGAAATTAGGTCAAATTTTTATCTAGGTCAAAGGTCAAGAACTAGGTCAAATCTTACATTTTCAACATTCTTCATCATATCTTCGTCAATATTCTTCGTAACTCCTTCATCTTTTTTTCATCGTGTAGCTTAGAAAAAGGCGAATCAAAGATATGACATCAGAATTTTGATTACTCTTACCGATTTTGAGATATGGCGTCCGAAATGTATGTCACGCCTAAACATGCTCCAAATCGAATATGTGAGCTATGAAAAAGATGTAAAATTTTCTCAGGAATCCAAATCTGCAAACCAAATTTGGATCGGACTACCGGTTCGGAAGTTATGGCGTTTTGAAAGCTCAAAAATCGCTAAATTTGGTGCCTATGTTAAGTCAATGGGAAAAAAGACCTTTTCGAAATGTAAAATACAGGATATAGACTGAGTACAGCTTAATATAATGAATGCTTATAAAAGAAGGGGACCTCAAAAGCTACATAGTTTCAAAATTTGGACACCAAAATGCCTAGGTCAAAATCTAGGTCAAATTCATAGTGTTTCCTTATTTTTACGATTCTGACACTACACTTTAATTATTTACTTCCAAATTTTGTATACAGGTAGCAAAGAGTGTGCTAATAGTGTTAGCCTTTTGCCGTCAGAAAGTATTTTGACCCACTTTTGAGATATGGTGTCCGAAAAGTGGGTCAAAATAAAAAGTTCTCCAGATCCAACGTATGAGTTATGAATTAAGGGTAGAATTTTCTCAGGAATCCGAATCTGCAAATCAAATTTCGATCCGACTTCCGGTTCGGAAGTTATGGCGTGTCCAAAAAGTAGGTCAAAATAAAAAAATTCCAAATTTAACGTATGAGTTATGAATTAGGGGTAGAATTTTGTCAGGAATCCAAATCTGCAAACCAAATTACGATCCGACTTCCGGTTCGAAAGTTATGGGGTTTTGAAAGCTCAAAAATCGCTAAATTTGGTGCCCCATGTTATGTCAATGAGAAAAAGGATTTTTTGAAGTGTAAAATACCAGATAAAGACTGAGTACAGCTTAATATTCTGAAAGCCTATAAAAGGAGGGGACCTCGAAGGCTATCTAGCTTTAAAATTTGGACGCAAAAATGCCTTGGTCAAAATCTAGGTCAAATTCATAGTTTTTCCTTATTTTTGCGATTCTGACATTACACTTTAAGGATTTGCTTCGAAATTTTGTATACAGGTAGCAAAGAGTGTGCTTATAGTGTTAGCCTTCTGCCGTCAGAAAGTTTTTTGACCCACTTTTGAGATATGGTGTCCGAAATGTAGGTCAAAATAAAAAATTATCCAAATTTAACGTATGAGTTATGAATTAAGGGTAGAATTTTCTCAGGAATCAGAATCTTTAAACCAAATTTCGATCTAACTTCTGGTTAGATAGTTATTGCGGTTTGAAGTCTCGAAAAGTCGATATGATGATATCCCCATGTTAAGCTAATAGAGTCGAAGATAGCCTTCTTAAAAGTTGTCTAAATGTCTATATTCTAGCTGACTCAGCTTATTCTGAATGACTCAGCTTACAAGTTCTGGATGACTCAGCTTAAAAAAAATGTGAAATCTGGAGTCTTAAATTGAACTTGTTCAATTTACATGTCTAGTTATTTTTCTTCCTCCTCACCAAATTTCTCGTCAACTATAACAGCTTACTTAATCCAACTTACATGGTTAACTAAAGACTGAAACCGGCTTTCTGGGAAATTAGGTCAACTTTTTATCTAGGTCAAAGGTCAAGAACTAGGTCAAATCTTACATTTTCAACATTCTTCATCATATCTTCGTCAATATTCTTCGTAACTCCTTCATCTTTTTTTCATAGTGTAGCTTAGAAAAAGGCGAATCAAAGATATGACATCAGAATTTTGATTACTCTTACCAATTTTGAGATATGGCGTCCGAAATGTAGGTCACGCCTAAACATGCTCCAAATCGAATGTGTGAGCTATGAAAAAGATGTAGGATTTTCTCAGGAATCCAAATCTGCAAACCAAATTTGGATCGGACTTCCGGTTCAGAAGTTATGGCGTTTTGAAAGCTCAAAAATCGCTAAATTTGGTGCCTATGTTAAGTCAATGGGAAAAAAGACTTTTTCGAAGTGTAAAATACAGGATATTGACTGAGTACAGCTTAACATAATGAATGCTTATAAAAGAAGGGGACCTCAAAAGCTACAAAGCTTCAAAATTTGGACACCAAAATGCCTAGGTCAAAATCTAGGTCAAATTCATAGTTTTTCCTTATTTTTACGATTCTGACACTACACTTTAATTATTTACTTCAAAATTTTGTATACAGGTAGCAAAGCGTGTGCTAATAGTGTTAGCCTTTTGCCGTCAGAAAGTATTTTGACCCACTTTTGAGATATGGTGTCCGAAAAGTAGGTCAAAATAAAAAGTTCTCCAGATTCAACGTATGAGTTATGAATTAAGGGTAGAATTTTCTCAGGAATCTGAATCTGCAAACCAAATTTCAATCCGACTTCCGGTTCGGAAGTTATGGTGTGTCCAAAAAGTAGGTCAAAATAAAAAAATTCCAAATTTAACGTATGAGTTATGAATTAGGGGTAGAATTTTGTCAGGAATCCGGATCTGCAAACCAAATTTCGATCCGACTTCCGGTTCGAAAGTTATGGCGTTTTGAAAGCTCAAAAATCGCTAAATTTGGTGCCCCATGTTATGTCAATGAGAAAAAGGATTTTTTGAAGTGTAAAATACCAGATATAGACTGAGTACAGCTTAATATTCTGAAAGCCTATAAAAGGAGGGGACCTCGAAGGCTATCTAGCTTTAAAATTTGGACGCAAAAATGCCTTGGTCAAGATCTAGGTCAAATTCATAGTTTTTCCTTATTTTTGCGATTCTGACATTACACTTTAAGGATTTGGTTCAAAATTTTGTATACAGGTAGCAAAGAGTGTGCTTATAGTGTTAGCCTTCTGCCGTCAGAAAGTTTTTTGACCCACTTTTGAGATATGGTGTCCGAAATGTAGGTCAAAATAAAAAATTCTCCAAATTTAACGTATGAGTTATGAATTAAGGGTAGAATTTTCTCAGAAATCAGAATATTTAAACCAAATTTCAATCTAACTTCTGGTTAGATAGTTATAGCGGTTTGAAGTCTCGAAAAGTCGATATGATGATATCCCCATGTTAAGCCAATAGAGTCGAAGATAGCCTTCTTAAAAGTTGTCTAAATGTCTATATTCTAGCTGACTCAGCTTATTCTGAATGACTCAGCTTACAAGTTCTGGATGAGTCAGCTTAAAAAAAGTTTGAAATCTGGAGTCTTAAATTGAACTTGTTCAATTTACATGTCTAGTTATTATTATTATTCTTTTTTCTTCCTCCTCACCAAATTTCTCGTCAACTATAACAGCTTACTTAATCCAACTTACATGGTTAACTAAAGACTGAAACCGGCTTTCTGGGAAATTAGGTCAAATTTTTATCTAGGTCAAAGGTCAAGAACTAGGTCAAATCTTACATTTTCAACATTCTTCATCATATCTTCGTCAATATTCTTCGTAACTCCTTCATCTTTTTTTCATCGTGTAGCTTAGAAAAAGGCGAATCAAAGATATAACATCAGAATTTTGATTACTCTTACCGATTTTGAGATACGGCGTCCGAAATGTAGGTCACGCCTAAACATGCTCCAAATCAAATGTGTGAGCTATGAAAAAGATGTAGAATTTTCTCAGGAATCCAAATCTGCAAACCAAATTTGAATCGGACTTCCGGTTCGGAAGTTATGGCGTTTTGAAAGCTCAAAAATCGCTAAATTTGGTGCCTATGTTAAGTCAATGGGAAAAAAGACTTTTTCGAAGTGAAAAATACAGGATATTGACTGAGTACAGCTTAACATAATGAATGCTTATAAAAGAAGGGGACCTCAAAAGCTACATAGCTTCAAAATTTGGACACCAAAATGCCTAGGTCAAAATCAAGGTCAAATTCATAGTTTTTCCTTATTTTTACGATTCTGACACTACACTTTAATAATTTACTTCAAAATTTTGTATACAGGTAGCAAAGAGTGTGCTAATAGTGTTAGCCTTTTGCCGTCAGAAAGTATTTTGACCCACTTTTGAGATATGGTGTCCGAAAAGTAGGTCAAAATAAAAAGTTCTCCAGATTCAACGTATGAGTTATGAATTAAGGGTAGAATTTTCTCAGGAATCCGAATCTGCAAACCAAATTTCGATCCGTCTACCGGTTCGGAAGTTATGGCGTGTCCAAAAAGTAGGTCAAAATAAAAAAATTCCAAATTTAACGTATGAGTTATGAATTAGGGGTAGAATTTTGTCAGGAATCCAAATCTGCAAACCAAATTACGATCCGACTTCCGGTTCGAAAGTTATGGGGTTTTGAAAGCTCAAAAATCGCTAAATTTGGTGCCCCATGTTATGTCAATGAGAAAAAGGATTTTTTGAAGTGTAAAATACCAGATAAAGACTGAGTACAGCTTAATATTCTGAAAGCCTATAAAAGGAGGGGACCTCGAAGGCTATCTAGCTTTAAAATTTGGACGCAAAAATGCCTTGGTCAAAATCTAGGTCAAATTCATAGTTTTTCCTTATTTTTGCGATTCTGACATTACACTTTAATTATTTGCTTCAAAATTTTGTATACAGGTAGCAAAGAGTGTGCTTATAGTGTTAGCCTTCTGCCGTCAGAAAGTTTTTTGACCCACTTTTGAGATATGGTGTCCGAAATGTAGGTCAAAATAAAAAATTATCCAAATTTAACGTATGAGTTATGAATTAAGGGTAGAATTTTCTCAGGAATCAGAATCTTTAAACCAAATTTCGATCTAACTTCTGGTTAGATAGTTATAGCGGTTTGAAGTCTCGAAAAGTCGATATGATGATATCCCCATGTTAAGCTAATAGAGTCGAAGATAGCCTTCTTAAAAGTTGTCTAAATGTCTATATTCTAGCTGACTCAGCTTATTCTGAATGACTCAGCTTACAAGTTCTGGATGACTCAGCTTAAAAAAAATGTGAAATCTGGAGTCTTAAATTGAACTTGTTCAATTTACATGTCTAGTTATTATCGCGATTACTCAGGATAAAAAGATCAATTTTGAGGATAACAGGTATCTTTGATTAATTTATATAGCGCGTATATACACGCAAAATAGTTATTAATTGCAAACCAACTGTTCGTTAATGCAGTGCCGTGATGACGGTTAATTCCTGAAACGATTTGCAATTTCGATGTTACCGAAACTGACCGACATTTTCGTCATATTCCAAACCTGTCTCCAATATTTTCGTAATTATGCATCAATAGGGTCTAAGGGGGATACGGGACGGGGTGTATGTGTTTATAAGGTATGTATGCATGCTTGAATCACAGTCTTTGTGTAATATTGCCATGTTTTCAGGGTTCAATAAGTTCCGCTTGTCGAAACCTGCTGAACGATTAAATTAACGCATCATGGAGGTTAGACCTAGCCGGGCCATAACACATGTCAGATAAGAAACGAGGCCCGGGCTAGGTCTAATGTTGTTGGACTACTCACATCTAGTCTATTGATTGCCACTGCATTCAATGCAGTGCGGAAATGATTCAACTTTGACTACTTTGGAGCCACGATTTTTTCTCCGATGAGGGAAAAATATAATACCTCAATTAGAGCTCCCGACCATGTGGTGCGTTTTCACAAAGCTAGTCATGCAGAATTACGTTCTTGCCTGTCAGAATACAGTATAGAAACTATGCACGTTGAGTTGATCCTCTTACATAACTCAATGCTGTTTAAAATCTTACAACCAAAAGGCATTGAACCA
>CAIIXF020000101.1:0-29000 GCA_903813345.2 Owenia fusiformis
GTCATGAAAACACATCATTATGTAAGGGTTTTCACCTTAATTAGCTCGTTGATCTTGACCCTTCAATTGAATTTCATGGAAAAATATTTTATGAAAAAATATCATCATGTTATGATTTGTATTTGAATAAGACCGTTTCATCTAAATACTTGGATAATATTTCATTGAAAATGCACTTAAAAAATATTGGATTGGATTTACAGGATTTGCCCTATTTTATCAATGTAATGTAAGTTTTAGATTAACTCTCAATTAGGGTTCTATTTTAACTTTTTGAAATTAATACTTCTCAGGACTCGCTCTCTAAATACACGTAGCTTATAAAAATTCAACCCTTGGATGTGATTTCGTTGGAAAAAAAAAATGTCAAGTCCAGAATCAAATGATTTGTCCAGAACCTCTTAAGATCCTGTTTCATGAGAAAGGTTTAAAAATAAACCAAATATATGTTATTCACAACAAAGTTTCTCGTAATAGGGTAGAATATACGTACCTAGCTCGATGTTCAATAGGGCCATTGATAGTGATATGTGGCCTGATGACGTAAATAGTCGTGAGTGGATTGCCAGACCTCGGCGACAGAAGCAGAGACCTGATGGTGGCTACTGGGCAGGGGACCAAGAGGATAGGATCCCCCCACGTTTCAGAGGTCGTTCCACCTACGGTTCTAGCAGTAACGTAAATCGACATAGATTTGATGAAAATCGCAATCGTGATGTAAAGCGGGACCACGAAGATGATGACAATGATGATTTCGACAAAAGACGACATTTCGATGATGACTACGTGTATGATGAGAGAAAAAACAATGATGATCGCGATGATAGACAATACTATGATGAAAATGACTATGATGAAAGGTTTATCAATTATAACCAGAACAACGGCAACGCCAAAGCGTAGCGAATCCCATCGAACAGAAACGGCTGGCATTTTTACATACGAAATATATAGCAAATATCACAAAATAACACCCATAAGAAAGGCCATCATTTTCAAAATGGTTGATCACTAGCCAAGCTGTCATCAGAAGTAATATGCTTTTAAGTAGCCACATATAAAATTCTTAAAAGATTACCAATGGTGGCCATTTTTTAAAATGGCCGCTTACTACTCAAAATGTCATAAGACAGTATGCAATCCTTTCGAGTATTCGCATATCAAATATGAACAAAATCGCTCTATTACTTTATGAGTTATAATAAAAATGTAAAATAACACATATAAAAATGGTGGCCATTTTTCAAAATGGCCAACTACTCCCCAAAGTTTAATTAGACAATGTGCCATGCTTAAAGTATTCACATATCAAATATGAGCAAAATCGCTCCAATTTTGAGTTATACTAAAAAATGTAAAAATGGCAGCCATTTTTTAAAATGGCCGCCTACTACGTGAAGTGTCATGAGACAGTGTGCTAGGCTCAGGAGTATTCACATATCAAATATGATCAAAATCGCTCCAATACTTTTCAAGTTATAGTAAAAAACGTAAAAATGGTGGCCATTTTTCAAAATGGCCGCCTACTACCCAAAGTGTCATTAGACAGTGTGCCATGCTTATAGTATTCACACATAAAATATGAACAAAATCGCTCTACTACTTTTTGAGTTATAGTAAAAAATGTAAAATAACACACATAAAAATGGTGGCCATTTTTCAAAATGGCCGCCTACTACCCAAAATGTCATTAGACATTGCCCCATGCTTAAAGCATTGACATACCAAATATGAACAAAATCGCTCCACTACTTTTTGACTTACAGTAAAAAATGTTAAATAACACACGTAAAATGGTGGCCATTTTGAAAATGGCCGCCTACTACCAAAAATGTCATTAGACATTGTGCCATGCTTAAAGTATTCACATACCAAATATGAACAAAATCGCTCCACTACTTTTCAAGTTACAGCAAAAATCGAAAAATGACGCGAAGGCAGCCATTTTTCAAGATGGCTGCCATGTATTTTTTCTATATTTACATTTCTAGCTTAATCAATGTCCTATATAACTTTTTACATTTAAAACATATTGCTATTACAGTTTGATATGCAGTACCTATATTACTGTAAAATCGGCACGTAAATGGCCGCCATTTTTAAGTGAGCGGCCATTTTGAAAATCGGTTTTCGAGCAGAACTTCTACCCCCATTGGGTATAGGTGTACAAAATATGAACAAAATCGGGCCAACGGTATTTGAGTTATTGCCCGGACGGACGGACGGACAGACAGACGGACGGACGGACGGACTGACGGACTGACTGACGGAGGGCTTCACTATATCCCTACCGAACTTCGTTCGTTGGGATAATAAGGAAGATATTTCTACACCCGATTAATATTTACATACATATTTGGCTCACATTCATGATGAATAATTTGCCTGTAATATGGAACAGTATGCAAATATTTCATTCTATTGGGGTGAATGACTGAGCATATTTCACAAGCAGTATTTTATAAAGATCGGATGACTTTGGGAATATTGAACTTGTGAACGATGCACAATTATTCACTAAAGTATGACTATTTTGGCAGAAAAAAGCAAACAAATGTGTAGATTGACCTGATAAATGTATTTAGTACGTTTGTTCAAAAGGTATTGCTTGTTAGTGCAAAAATAATTAAAATACTGATTAATTGATCACGTGATCCAACAATATTTAAAACATCGCTTATTTAACTGTGTGGATTAACTATATCATTGGTTATGTCGAGGATTATGTTGTAACTGAACGTAAATATACGTATATAGTTTTTTGTGTGCAATGGTATCGTGTCTATGTTCTTTCACGGATTGTGAGGCATTTCAATAACTTGTTCAAGTGATGTCCCCATAGTAGACAAGTCATAGACATAAAATTAATGTTTTACTCTGAACAGCTCTCTTGACTCGTAGAATATTGATGCAATACTTCGCCTATATTAAAGACGGCGTGAGATCCATGCATAATATACAGGGTGTGACAAAATTGCAAGCAACATGTACAATTGAATCTACCGATCTGATTTTTACGATCTAAAATACAATATCTGTCAAGAGATATACAATGGTGAGGTTTTTGAAGATTTAAAGTTCAAAAAATGAAGGGAAGTGTTTTTCTCCCAGATAATAGATATGGTAACCAATAAGCATTATTGAAAAAGTCTTTAAAAAATCCTGAAATAAAATGTACACGTTGGGGGAATTTTAGAAAATAGACATGATAAGGAATTATATAAGCCAAAAATATTCTATATTTGGTATAATTTTGTTTAGCTCGCTCTCTAGTTCGATTCCCCTCAACTTTTTTTCAAAAAACACGATGTCACAAACATTTTTTTTTTGTTTTTCGAATAGCCCATTTTCTTTCAAAAGATTACGAAACGTATTTGAATAAATCTAAGACATGTATTTTTCCTTTTTGAGAGCTTGGATAAAACACCTTTACCCATTTTACACTTTTTACACAGAAAATGTGACATGAATTCCGCCTAACCATCACCATGACAACGTATAGCGTCAAAAATACCGTTAGTTTTTCGTACGTTCACATGAATTACTGATTTGAAACATTCTCGTGGAAAGGAGTTTGACCTTTCTAATTACGATAAAAATTGTGGCATTTTGACGCTATACGTTGACGATGGTTAGGCGCGATAGGTGCGGGCACCTCAGAAAATGCTGATTTACATCCAAAATGTATAGCTTTCTGTTGAATGCGTTCATAATATCAAAAATCTCAAGCCATTAGTTTTCAGTCGATGCGCAATTAAGTAAAAAGTACAACACCTTACGCCAATCTAAAGATAACATCGCTCCTTTCTACCACAATGTACAAAAATAGCAGTCCATGGCGGGACATCTCTGCATTAGCTTTACAGTAATAATATTAGTGTCAATTGCCTCGTTTGAATGCATTCTAAAATATGGCACTGTTTCAGATTGCAGTAAAACATAGATTCATTTGAATTGAAAAAATTAATTGAAAAAACGCATTATCCAGAAATGTTCGAAACATTTCAGAATGTAGGCGTGAGAGGATGTGAGCAATCAATGTTACAATAGTTTAGAAAATGCTATTAACATGTATCTAAATGCTGCACCCATACTCAGGAATTGATAGTAGATTCTGCAACGGTACTGTTCATTGCACAATCGATATCAAACACTCTGTTTGAACGTTCATTTAACGACCATGCATCATGTGGCAAGCATCTAGTGAATGTGACTCGAAACGCCCGTCTGAAATTCTCATTCATCGCACCAAATATTAATGGGTCAACTGCCCCATTCGCAAATGCCAAAGTGTTGACTACAAATTCGAACGGCGACAACTTTTGTACCTGAAATCAATTTAAAGAACAGTTATGTATGTATTTTAATGTAACAATTTGCAATAGCATGATTATTGGATGACATGATATGAGATTATATGATAATGATGGAAACCAGCTTTTCTACATGAAATGGAAATGGAAGCAAATTATTTTATTCCAACCCCTGCCCATTTTGCACTTTTTTCGTACAATTTGGCAGACAGGTATATATTCGGCGATTCATAGCATGTATCATGACTAGTTTTTTCGCTTTGCTATGGCTATATGCTTACTTTCTGGTCGTCGATTACATTGTTGAAGACGTTGATTAAACAGAGAATCTGATACGGTAGCCAACATAGAACGAACATCCCAAGAACAGCAATTAACATTCGCACCATCTATAATACAAATCATGTTATTAATCCACGTGATATGGCTATATCTATCTATTTTTGATGGTATGAGTATTGGCTATCAATTTTCTAATTTTTCCTTCAATGTGTATTATAATGACTTCAGTATGAATGAAATGTTCATTGGTGTTCTGCTCTTGGATTGTGATATTGCTTCTTGAATGGTGAGGGAAAGGGGTTATCAGACATTGCGTATTTTCACGTTAGATCATGGTATTGGGATATATGGGTTTTGTTTTTCTTATGACTGATACACACTTAGAGTTTGCTTTTTCTTGCTAGGTTCAATTACATCTTTTAGCCCCTTCTTCCCTTTGCCATTTGTGCCTAGATATTAATGGTGACGAAACATATGCATATCTTGACATCGTCTCTTATTTTTTCAGTTACATACCTTTTTCTTGCATTGGTTTGTATTAAGGATTGTCTTGAAAGCATTGGCGTTGGCCCTAACTGGTCCGTTGTAAGCTTATGAACCATGACACCATATAGCACTGACATCGACACCATCGGGATCCATGCAAAAACAACAATCACAAAGCTCCAGTAAAATTTTTTAGACAACGGAATAATGAATGATTCACAAGAGGGCAACCTGTCTTCACATATGCGCTCTGTATAGTCCTTCCATTGGATCTCGTAGTACGTGAAAACTACCAGCAGCGGGCTCGCTATAATGACTGCCATCGTCCAAATTGACGTGATGAGTATTAACGCCTTCCTCTTGTGTTTTGTTATGCGGGACTTAAGTGGTAGAACAATGGCGAAGAATCTGTCGACGGATATTACAGAGTGTGTGAACACGCTGGCACACATTCCGGTCACTGAAAATTGTCAACATGATAGTATGTTGAATTAAGACAAAAAAGTTGATCCATTAATTTCATTGGGTCTGATCTGAACACAACAAAATTAATCATATACGTAGAAAGGGAACCATGGAATTGAAAACAAACATTGTAATTACTTGTCCTAAATCGGTGAAATGGTGACAGTTATATGATCATACTGATTATTTACAATATTGGGCAACGGCTTTACTTATTCGGAGAACAAATTTCGAACACAAGATCAAGATCAAGATTATTAATTAATTCGATAAATTATAAAACGCTTAAATTGATTTATGATTTTCAGACAAAACATCGGTGGTCTTGCTAACCTTACGATGTTTCTTAACACATTTTAGCATTCCTCACATCACTGTTCCCTGGGTCATTCATGTAAGAAGTACGATAGAATAGAGGTAAGACCTTTTGTAATCTGACATTTTGTTTTGATTCTAGAGTCCGTTTGATGTCTCTTTTAGGGCAAAGATTAACACAACAGTATAAGAACAATTCCAATAAGAAAACTTGTATTAAATTGTTCTATTAAAACTTCATTACGTTTCAGTGATATACGTAATTGGGCTTTTACGTTGGCCAGCATGGTATTTACATAATGATAAGGAACCTTCGTTTTTGTTGATTTACATCTCATAATTGCTCGAAGATGACGAACATACACTGACAATTATAAAAATATTTTTATCGGAAATTTTTATGTTTTTTATTTTACAGATGATTTCAGACCATATAACACATTCGGAGAATACAGATAACTAGTGAAAACAAAATGGATTTAGCTATTGATTGTAAATTCGCTAATTGATAAACATTAATAATTTGAGGACACATAACATAGTGGGAAGCTAAAAGTGAGACTTAGTATGGCATCATTGTTATCGTCGACATCACAGACTTTACTAATAGCACTTGACGACGCTTTGTTCTTCACGCTTTCTATCGTCGGTAACATCACAGTTCTCGTTGTCTGCATCAAGGCTCGTACTCTTCGGAATAGTACAATGAGTTGCTTCATCGTATCACTGGCAGTTGGTGACCTCCTCATAACAGAATACAGATCAATGGAAATGACATTATTGGACTTTGTGAGGTTGGAAATCTAACTGATTTGACAGTTTCTTCTGATTATTCTATAGATGGTCATTGTCATGTATACTCGAATAAAAATCGAGGCCTATTGATATATGTTAAAGATGATATCCCTTTTAAAATTAGAAATGACCTTATGAATGATCAGGGTGACTCCTTATGGATTGAATTGAGCATTAACTATAAGTCATATCTATATGCAATTTATTATAGGTCACCATCGCAAACTCAAAATGAGGCAAATGAATTCTGCACTAGGTTCTCAAACTCATGCAATATGGCACTTGACTCTAACCCAGAAGCTATTTTTATTAATGGAGATTTTAATGCAAGGAGTAAACAATGGTGGGCCTTAGACAATGAAAATTTCACAGGAAAAAAATTATTTGAACACATTGAAGAACTTGGACTTTTTCAGCTTATAGATGAACCAACGCGAATAACAAATACCAGTAGATCATGTATCGATCTTCTCATTTCAAATAGCCCTGATATTATAACAAATTCTTATGTTTCTCCTCCTATTGGTAACACTGACCATTGCTCAATAAACACGGAGTGTTTTCTTAAAACTCTTAAAAACCGTCCTTATTCAAGAAAAATTTGGAAATATGACCAAGCAGATATAAATCTAATTAACAATTCAGTTAGAGCAGCAGACTTTGATCACTTGATAGATAGTAGTAATGATTTAGATGACATAGTAAGCAATTTTTCGAGAGGGTTACTTGCAATTTTTACAGATCTTATTCCAAACTCTGATATTGAAATTAAACCTACGGATAAGCCATGGTTTACAAGCGATATCAAAACCTTGATAAATAAAAGAAATAAATTACATCGTAAGTACAGGAAAACACATGATGACAAATACTTTAAGAAATATACTGATCAATGTAATCTTGTTAATGATGCTATTCGTGAGGCCAAAGAGGCAATGGAATCAAGGTTGTACTATAAATTAAGTAATCAGAGATATGGAAGCAAAGGATACTGGTCAATTGTAAGTAGGCTTTTGGGAAAATGTAAAAATAGTAAAATACCACTTCTTTGTGATGCTAGAGGTAACAGTTACACTGATAGCCATGACAAAGCAAACTTGCTACTGTCTCATTTCATTGACAAATATCATATAAACTATCAAGAAGGAAATGAAACTTTTATTCCAAGAACTGATCAATCTTTTGACCTACTCTCTACTAATGATAGAGAGGTTTATAGCATTTTACTTGGGTTAGATACAAATAAAGCTACTGGCCCTGACATGTTAAGCAATAGAATGCTTAAAATGGCAGCACCATCACTTTCACCCATATTATCAAAATTATTAAACAAAATGTTCATTCTTAATAAATACCCCCATTCTTGGAAGATAGGCCACGTTGTAGCAATTCACAAAAGTAAAGACAAAACAGATGTAAAAAATTATAGACCTATCACTCTTCTGAGCTGTATATCTAAAGTTGCAGAACGCGTAATCTTCAAAAGACTTTTTGACCATCTCATTGTGAACAATTTATTTTATAACCTCCAAAGTGGCTTTTTGCCAGGTCACAGCACCCAGGCACAGCTTTTAAGTATAATTGATGTCATAACTAATGAAATTGAAAATGGGGCCAATGTAAGGGGGATTTATCTTGACATTTCGGCCGCCTTTGATTCAATGCCCCATGGGCTACTATTAAAAAAACTGAAAATGTATGGTTTTGGTCATAACATCATAGAATTAATGAAATCTTACCTATCAAATAGACAAGTAAAAGTTGTATTGGATGGCCATGAGTCTGAACTATCTGAGATGAACCATATAAACGCAGGAGTACCTCAAGGCTCCATATTAGGCCCCCTCCTGTTCTTAATTTATATCAATGATCTACCTGATAACTTAAATACCAAATGTTTTATATATGCAGACGACACGTCACTTTACCAATCCTTCACAGCTGAAACAGCAGCTGCTAAGAATAATGAATTACAAGAGGATCTAAATAAAATTCTCTTATGGTCAAATACATGGAAATTAAACTTCAAAGCTAGTAAAAGTAAAGATATGACTTTTTTTAATCCAAGAAAGCGCGAAATTTTGACCCCAGATCTTTCCCTTGGTAATGACAAGTTACCAAGAGTAAACAATCACAAGCACTTGGGGTTGATTTTGGACAAAAATCTCACTTTTGACTATCACATTACTGAACTTGTAGCAAGAATAGATAAACTCATAAATCCGTTAAAAGTCTTCAGTAAGAAAATAAGTGGAAAACACCTTGAAACAATTTTTAAGTCTTTTATTTTGCCACTCTTTGATTATTGTGATATTCTTTACGGATGTGCAAATTTGACAAAACTACAACTTTTAGACCGCCTTTACTATAAAGCTGCACTTATTTGTTCAGGTGCCATGCATGGAACATCAACCACAAAAGTGTTGAATACTTTAAATTGGCCCACACTCTCAAATAGACGTCAATATCATAGAGCTACCTTTATGTATAGAGCTCACAACAATTTGCTGCCTTCTTATGTTACTGAGATATTTGAACCACTAAAAAGAAATCAAACACATGTACTAAGACACCAACTTGACTATATTTTACCAGTTAAATCCAAATTTTATGAAAGATCTTGTATCTCAAAAACAATATCAGAATGGAATCTACTGCCATCTGATATAAAGAACTCATCTAGCTTAAGCATATTTAAATCAAGCCTAAAAAGAAATATTTTTAACGAAACTGTCATTAACTCATCAGAACTGTCCATCTCAAGAAACCAAGAAATTATATTTAACAGAGTACGATGTGATTTCATTTTCAAGGCTCACCTTTACTCGCATAACTTTACCAATGTAAATTCCCCCATATGCTCATGTGGTATTAACAGTGAAACAACCAGCCATGTGATTTTTCGATGTAACTTGAGATTAACATTCTGGACTGAATTAGAAAACCAACTAAAAAATATGAATATACAATACTCCCGTAAATATAAGACACAACGTGATAAACTTTCTCTGATCCTCAATGGTGATAAAACATTAAGTAGAGCTGAGAATCTGATTGTTTTAAAGTGCAGTGCCATTTTCTTCGAGCGATGTGTAAATGTCTGAAATCCTCCACAAAACAACTTTTATCTTATTGTATCTCATTTATTTTAATCAAATATTATTGATTGAATACATTGTATATTGTAATTGTAGAACGTGGCTAATAATGCTAAAAGCACAGCCACTTACACTGTATTATTGTATGTATTCTTTGTACAAATGATTAATTTAATAATAAAAAAAAAAAAAAAAAAAAAAAAAAAAAAAAAAAACGTGCTTTTGTATGCCTATAAATCTTGCGAGTGCCTTGACAACATTTTGGACGTTCGGGGCGTTTGCCTGTAAGATGGTTCCATTCGTTCAGAATGTCGGCGTTGCATCCAGTCTGATGACTATGGCCGTCGTTGCATTGGATCGTTACCATGCTGTCGTCCACCCCCTAAAGACTAAGTTCTACAATACTATGAAACGAGCAATTATTGCTCTGTCAGTAGTTTGGTTATTTTCAATCTGTGTCAGCCTACCTAACGCAATTTGTTACTCTCAGAGGACATTTTCAATGAACGTGACGAACACAACAGAACGTATAGAAGACGTCACTTATGTATCCCCTACGAAGATACTTATAAACGTGTGTCTGTGGGACGAAGAAAAGATGCACTTGGAAGCGATGTTCTGGATCTATTTGATAGGAATGTTCGCGCAACCTTTGACTCTGATGTCAGTTGCATACATTGGAATAGCGCATAGTTTGTGGATTCGCTCCCCTGTTTTGGACATGGGTCCTAATATAAACCCCATTGCGAACGAACATAGATTGAGGCAGAAGAAACGTATAGTTCTGATGATGATACTCGTTGTTATATTCTTTGTTGTATGTTGGCTGCCAATAATGCTCTTTAATTTGATATCACTTAAAATAGGACTTAAACTGAATACAAAGTGGTTAACAGTAAGGCATTTTCTACAGTGTCTTTCGATGATGAGCACATGTGTGAACCCTATCATATACACTTTCTTACATGATAGGTTCAGAAAAAGTTTTGTTGCCGTCGCAAAATGCCGATCAGAGCGAATTGCGCCATCTGTTACAAAGTCGAACGATACAAGTAATAGAATCGAGAGGAGGGGTGTTGAAAGGAGGGCTACGATACCCGGTGTCTCCGCACTGCAGCCACGCCCGAATGAGCACGACATTATAGCTCTAACTAAAACGCGTAGAATAAACTCAAATGAGTAATTTGAACCAACTGAGTCTCCAAATTGACAATGAAAGTTTACGTGGAGAGGGGCATGTTTAGTTTCCGAAAATGGTTTTACTTCATTTAGAGAAGTAAGTTAGTTGGGGGCCTAAAATTACACCGCCCCTGTCCACGTAAACTTTGCAACAACAGAAGAAACATAGATTGATGTATCACCTTCTGAAAACAAGTCTAACATTTAGTTACAAATAGATATTTAAGTGACGTTCCTGGGCGTCATTTTTTTAATTTGGCTTAATCTTTGATAGACAACAAATTTCAAAATGATTAAGGAACAATTTTTCACGGGTTTCCAACAAGAGTCTACGCAGTGAAATGGATATTGAACTAGAACTAGAAACATGAGTAGGCAGAATTGTCAATAAAAATGTTAGGTATTGTGGCATATATAAAATACCAGTCATCATGATATATTTGGTCGGATTGTATTATTTATCTCGGATACATTACATACCTCAATTTAATGAGCTATACATATTAATAGGAAAATGGAGGTGTTGATCTTAATTTTGTTTTTTCTAAGCATATCATTGACGCAATCAGTCAAGATTGCAAAGATGTGTTTGAATGGGGGAGGACAATGAAGAAGACGGGTGATTTGGTTACAAAAGAAGGTGGGTAAATGCAGTAGATATAAATTGTGTGTTCAAAGATGTTCAGGTGTAATTGAACACAAAAATTTAGCCCGATTTCCCAAGGTAGCATTCGCTAATTCAACTGACGGCTGATGGTTTCATGGCCAACTCATTTTAATATGAATAGAACCTGTCACTATACCATTCATATTTAAATGAGTTGGACATGAAATAGTAGGTTAATCTGTCAGCTGACAGCCGGCAGATGAATTCTCGAATTCTACCTTAATCTCTAACCCTACTATCACACCGAACTAGTTCTCACTACGTTCTCGAAAATGGGCTTCAACTGTGTACGAACGGACTGGACGTACTTAGAACCGTTTGGGATCTATTACAAACTTCATCGAACTTACTCGAACCGGTAGGTCCTCTAGAACTTAGAACATGCTCAAAATGTTCTCGTGGTCGTCACGTTCTACAATTAGAACGAGTGGTAACGCACTAACGACGAGCAGGACGTACTACGAACGGAACCGTCGTACTTCAATCCTACTAGGAACGTTTTTACAACGAGTTGAACTGTCTGAGGACGTATTGAGAACGAGGTAGAACTTATTGCAAACGGGTTTAAACTGACTAAGAACGTATTAAAGACTGCTTAAGGTACGTTCACACCAACGGCGAATGCCACGCTTTAAATCGGCGAGCAAAGCGCCGTCATTTTTGTCATTTTTCTTCATACCAACGGCGCTTTGATGGCGCTTTAAAGCGGCTTGTAAAGCGGCACCAAAGCGTAACAAAGTTTGATTAAAGCGTCGGGGTCGTAATAGGTCGTAGAAAAGCTCAGAGTAAAACGGGATATTCGGCAAGAGCGCCAAAAAATTTTAAACTCTTAAAAAATTTTGGGCGCTCTGTTACGAATCGATTAAGCGCCGAGAGCGTATCAAAGCTTAACAAACCGTAACAAAGCTCAGAAAAACTTGATCCAAAGCGTAGGAAAGCTTAACATAGCTCTAAAAGGTTCCTCACGCTTTGATCCCGCTTTGATCAGGCTTTGTTACGCTTGAAATCACGCTTTGAAAAGCTTTGATAAGCATTATTACGCTTTGATGCGATTATGACGCTTTAAATCAGGCTCTGATACGATTGCAAAACTCTGTTGTGCATTGTTACGCTCTGTTAAGCTCTGTCACGCATTGGAAAATGTCGAGATCGCCGATTCCATGCCGCTTTTGATCCAATGACTATATAAAGATGCAGTAGATCCATAAAACCATTGCATCTTTGACTCGAGAACACGATGGCAGAACAACGAGATCCAGAAATTCCAGATGGACCAGAGCATGACCTATCTGAAGAAGACATGACGTTTGTCGCACGGCGTGATATAGCGTGTGAAAACTTTCAAGCGTAACAAAGCCTAGCAAAGCGTTTCAATCCTTGATTAAAGCGTCTCAATTCGTTGGAAAGCTTGAGAGTCCCTCAGGAAAGTGTAACAAAGAGTGTCAGATATTGATGAAAGCGTCTGACCTCGTGTCAGATCTTCATGCCAGATCGTAGCAAATCTTGAGACATCTTAACGAAGCGTGTCAAGTGGTAACAGACCGTGAATAGACTGGGGTCCCCGCTTTGAATTAACCAAGCTGTGTTAAGCTTTCCTACGCTTTGAGTCAGGCTTTGTTGAGCTTTGTTACGGTTTGTTAAGCTTTGATACGCTCTCGGCGCTTCAATCAATTCGTAACAGAGCGCCCAAAATTTTTAAACAGTTTAACATTTTTTGGCGCTCTTGCCGAATATCCCGCTTTACTCCGAACTTTTCTACGACCTATTACGATCCCGATGCTTTAATCAAGCTTTGTTACGCTTTGGTGCCGCTTTACAATCCGCTTTAAAGCGCCATCAAAGCGCCGTTGGTGCGAACGCTTAAACAGTTTAAATTTTTTAGCGCTCTTGCCGAATATCCCGCTTTACTCCCGAGCTTTTCTACGACCTATTACGACCCAGACGCTTTAATTAAGCTTTGTTACGCTTTGGTGCCGCTTTACAAGCCGCTTTAAAGCGCCATCAAAGCGCCGTTGGTGTGAACGTACCATTATGAACGAGTTAGCAAACATATAGCTATCACACCAAACAAGTTGCCACTGCGTTCTTCAAAACTGGTTTTAAACTGTGTGCGAACGGAATGAACGTAGCTGCAACTTTCTAAGGTCTATTTACGAACTTCATGAACGTTCTCAGACGGGAAGGTGATTTTAGAATTTTGAATCGATTCAAAATTCGATGGCGACCATACCGTTATAGGACGTTGCACACCGACGTGGTGCGACCTGAACGAACTGCGAATGAGATGGACGCATTTAAGACTGTTTATGAACGAAGTAGCTAATTATTTTAGACATATTTCCCGACCACAGCCAGATTGAGCCCGTTTTACGACGTTTTCGTAGGACTGGCAAGAACGGGTAAGAACTAGTTTGGTGTGATAGGGTGGTAAAGTTTTGAATGTTGAAAATAAGCGTAGGGATGAATGTTCACAACGAAGGGTCATGTTCAAAACAAAATTTAACTAAAACAGTAGTATGACTGAGAAGGGACAAAACTGTTAATTTTTGCTATTTGCTATTTTATGGTGTACATCATAAAACATCATTTCCTTTTTACCCCTCGTGTTTTCTGAAAATTCATTTGACAAAGCTTTCGACACTATATTATGAGAATGAATTTAGATTAAAAAATATCCACAGATATACCATGAGTATGAAACAACAAAATACAGACTTATGTCAGTCTCGTAATGTATTTATTTCAAAATAAAGAACGTACATTGTTAATGAAGATAGTGGGCTAACGCAACAAGAAAATAATGAAATCAGTCAAATGAGTGTAATGACATTGATCACATGAACAAGACAAATGCATTAACATACAAAATGTCACTACCTGCCATTTGTTACAGACGCCGACTGCCGAACATCAACCACTAGCCACCGCCACAAAAAGAATTAGAGAGTCAAGCAATATGTCACGTACAACTTTTGGTGATGACAAAATACGATAGTAGAAATACTGTAATCTGAAACGCTACTTTTTAATGTACCACTTTCCATTTCTTTACTTAATATATATATAAATAAATATTTCTCTTTTTGTATTGATTAAATACTAGTGTCATATAAATGACATAAATAACTAGCCAGGAAAATCTTACACATCACGTCTACCACTTGTAAATGTATAAATAACGTTTAATTCAATAAAAACGCGTGTTTTTTATTTCATCTGGTCCCTTTTGTTAGAGGATCATTGTTTTACTTCTTGTGAACCGACTTGGTGAAAGACATGTTTAGGAGTATTAAATAACATTGGACTGATGTGTACTTTCTTATTAATTGTCATCCAAGACTACATCTTAGACGCCGAAACAACAGTGAGTTAAAGTATTTCCTGTTTGCCACATGAACAATGGCGAAATGAGTATAATGTTAAATATGATTTTAGCCACTATAAGCATAGATATGAAACATTGGTCAAAACTAATGATTTCAACTTTTTCACATTGTTAAAGAGCCAAAAATCAACCTGTCAATTTAGCAGAAATTTGACCATAATACGACGCCAAAAGTTGATGTATTTTTGGTACCCAGCTCCCTTGTCACCATTGTGACATCAGAAACAGGGGCTGACACCAAATGAACAACGAAGCACAAATTGATGAATGAAATATTTGGTGCAGATAACAGGTACAAGTGGAATAACAACCAATTAGCATCACTACGAGATCTGAAGGAACTAGTCTAAACATTGACGTATTTTTTCATATTTCTTCAATTACTAAGGCAAATCATAGACAGGGTAGTCGTAATCTTCACATTTAATTATGATTGCTACTCCACCGTCTGAATCTGGGATGTCACATGTCAGTTTTTGTCTTTGGGGATCGCTACACTCACATCTTGATTTTGCTCTTTTCTTAGCTGTTTCAAGGTCATCGTCATCATCTAAATATAGGCCGAAAGTGTTACCAGCTACAATAGACGCACCGGGAATTTGAAAAGAAATCAGGGGTTCTCGCTCATTGGTAGGGGAAGGAGTATCAATTATGTATTGTCTTAAATCAACAGCGACGTCATTGTCGTCGACACTACATTGAGTTCCTTCCACGGAAATTTCTATTACTGTTTCATCAACCAAATCATTTGATAGTGTTATAATTGGTCCACTGCCTTTATATTCAACACATACTGACTGACTAGACGTAACATCTTCACGTATACCAAATAGTTTGCCCTTTGTATCTTCATGCTTCCCACCCTTGCTCATTACACGGACTCTAGATTCATCGTCGGTATCTTTGCCGTTTCTTTTAACCAGAACACGAACTTTGATAAACCAAGCCCAGAAAGCATTGGTCGTTTGGGGAAACCATGCGAGAGGGGTTAATGGTGGATTACCACCCCAACACGACAGAGCCATATCACAGACAGAATATTCAAACAATGTACTGGGACTTCTGTAAAAACTGAAGTGAGGGTCTGAATCGCTTGCCTTGAGACATTGAGAATAGGCAGTCATGCTAGGTATTGGATTATAACAATATGGGTCACAGAGAAAACACTCTGGCCCCATATAATTATTGATTTCACAATCCGTACAAAATTTTGAACTGGCATCCTTACAATCTGGAGCAGTATTACTATGATACAAAGGGCCATTTGACACGAGTGGTTCTACATCTGTTTCAATGACTCTAGATCTTGTTGCAGTTGTTGCATCATCTAACTGTTTGACTTTTATGTTTACACCAGCGATCGTTGGATCTAACGCGCCTAATTTTGATGATGCACTGAGTGCAACATTGTCACTTTTAAGAAATAAATATGCTTGGAACTTAGACTCACCACAAACGGTGAGGATACAGTCGTCTTTTGAACCAAATCCGGACCCGGTTTGACTCATACTACCAGTGAGAACCCGTCCATTTGGTGGAGTTACAGACGACGCTGGTGTAAGTACTGAAGGCTCAAAGGTTTCTGACCATGGCAACAGTGTACTTAAAGAAGAATCAGTATAGGCCTTGATTCTGACATAGCAGAAATTCAAACTATCATCATCAAAATTAAACCAATATCGGTCTGTTATTACGGTTGTGCCAACAAAAAAATCACTGGTTGCTGAAGTTAGAGCTCGTTTTCGTCTTGATGCTGAGACCCGTTCCAACGATCCTTCATATTCCCATCTAGCAGATGACGGGTTGAGAGACCATAGCTTTACATTAGTTGTGTTCTTAAACTCAGCGCCAATTACATCAGCACGTATGGCCATGCCAACATCTCCTTTTAAGTCAAGTTCTTCCCCATTCTCACCATTGAATCCAAGATGGAACATACCAAAGGTTTTAAGTAAACCAACTTCACCGTTATCATTAACAAATGTCAAGTCACCTACCATTGAATTAAAACTGTCAATATTTGAAGGATCGATAAAGTTAACAGATACTTTAACTTCATCAGTATAAAGATTACCATCTGAGTCATAGAACGAATCACCCGGAATAATTACCTCTGCGGTTGAACTCTCGGAAGATTCTGCCAATGATATTGTGTTCTTCTCCGAAGGCGTTATTGTAATCACTCTATCATTTATCAAGAGACTGACATCTTCGAATAATGTTCCAGAGAAATCTTTTGGAATAGTAAACACCTTAGAAGCCTCAATAAAGCCACTTTTCATCACACCTTCTTTAAATGTAACCACAATTCTATTTATGCCGGTTGGAACAGAGAAACTGAATTCACCATTAAAACTAGTTGTAGTAACCTTTTCATCAAATAAATGGACATTCCCAAAGCGAAGAACAGTTGAAGGGTCGTTAATTGCATGCACAACTCCACTAAAAGTAACATCTCGCTTGGAAGTTACGATATTACCAGAAATATTAATCTGATTACAAATGACACACCCACATTCTAAAGTAACAATTATGTCCATGGAATAATCCGCACATGCTAATGTTTCTTTGGTTTGTTTTGTAGGTCCACAGCAGAATTTGGTGTCTGAATTTGCATTAGGGCGTTTTACACACACATTCTTCTGACATTGTCCCACGTCATAGACGAGCGGAGATTCCCCACTCTGTGGACAATCCTTTGGCAATGCCTTTAGAAACGATACGGGTTGAGAATCACAAAAACTTTCGCTGTCCTCTAAAAATATAAATATTGGACTTATACTATCATTTAAATATCTTTACTGATCCCACTGTGTTGTATCATCCATTTCACTATGTACCAAACACAAGATATTCAGCATATGTTAAATGTATATATGTTTGAGGAATAGCAAACAGAAAATCAATCCAGACATTTTGATGGGACAATGTTGGCAGTTTCAAGGGATTTGGAAGTTTCAAAGTTAACACCTAGAATTGAGTCCTTTTGTATTGATGTATTTTGAAGAAAATCTTTTAAAATACCTTTTACATCTAGTGTAGCAGCATTAGACTTAGCTGATCCATACTCCGAACTAGCTTTGCAATAATATGAGCCTTTATTTTCTAAGGTGGTTTCCACGATCACCAAATTCTGCCCTGTTTGTTCTTGGTCTTGGAGAAGCTTTCCATTCTTAAACCTATCATTAACAAAAAGGAATTTTATGAAATGGCAAAGTAGTATTTTGTTGTCTAGGTGTGAATAATGTTTTCATGCACAAATTGTAACTGTGAAGGAGCATACATCCATCATGGTAAGTTAAAATGAGTGTGTGGGAACTACGATAAAGGTAAATGCAAATATTTGTTAATTAAGTATTGGCTGCCCATTATCTTCCCGGAATAGTGTTCATAATCAAAGTTTAAAATGCCAGGAAAATATCTATCTTGGTTAGTCGGATTTTTTACCATTGATATGTTTCTGGGCTGGGTTTTCCAACCGCACGGCATGTGAGGTTTACGGTGTCACCAACAAGAGCAAAGGTATCTTCTGGGTGCTGTACAATTTCAGGAAACTCTAAAATGACATTCGAATGTGTCATTAGGACAACTGAACTATTACTTTAATTTTGATATTAGTTATACAAATAAAAATTCGAGTATTGCAGTCTAATTAGTTAATAAAGGGAAAATATTTAAAATTCTTCCTTCACTTTCACTTACATTTATATCAAAAGTTTAAAATTGAAAAGCCAATTTGGATTATCACCTGTATGCGGTGTTCTTCTTCGAAGACTTTGGGTTGTTGTTGGGGTTGTCGGTGGGGCTACTGTAGATGTACCTAAAATCAATGTTTATACTTGCTAGTATTTTGGCAGTACATTTGTTATTCAAATGTGTTTTGGAAAACTTTAGACTGCTGATACCTCAGCCTCATTTGCAACGGCCGTCGTAGCATTTCTATGGTCACATACTATAGAAAACAACATACTCATACTGCATGCGGACTTACGGCTTACGACTGTAGGTATTTCTCGATAACAAGGAACTACACCCGCTGTAGACTCACCATAAAACAAATTTGACTGAGGTACAAAGCTCCAGTGACCATGCGGTCTGATATTTGTACGGGCAAAAGCAATTCTACGGCCGACGTAAAATATCCATGGTCACATAGTATTGTGGTAAAAAATGCTTTTGCAGTCGTACGTTGTATTTTGAATTCATGGAGAAATAAAACCAAATGGACGTGTTTTAAGTTCCAAGGTAACCCGTCTGAAAAACTAGAATACACCGAAAAGCAATCGTGATTTTTTACCAACTCGAAATAACGTCGTTCATTACTCAACTATTTAACAAAAAAACATATACTTACTTGACATAGTAGGACACTCCTTGTTGGCAGCCTTTTGGTCAGCAAGTTCATTCTCGAGAGCAACTATTTTTGCTTCAAGATATTTTATCCTCGCCAAGCATTTATCTAGAATGAATATAAAAAAATGGATTTCAAATGGATTTGTGTTTGTTTATTTAGTGATATCATGGGCGTTCTACATCGTTACACAAGTATAAGACAACATTATCAGTATGGACAACAATATTTAAACTATGCACTTTTACATCATGTGCTTTTGCAAAGACTTACTTTTTGCAAAGACTCTAGGTACTGCTTGAAAATATAATTAAATTACACTCTGCAAATATATTTTTGATTTTAAGAAAAAAAAATCTTCAAGCAATCAAACATATTCATATTAAAACAATTATTCCAAATAACCATTTACATGACATTGATCATATAAGCATTGTTTTATAATTAGACTCCAGATTGAAAATCTGGAGTCTATTGTTTTTGCCTGTTTTCTTTATTATTATTAGACTCCAGATTGAAAATCTGGAGTCTATTGTTTTTGCCTGTTTTCTTTATTATTAGACTCCAGATTGAAAATCTGGAGTCTATTGTTTTTGCCTGTTTTCTTATTAGACTCCAGATTGAAAATCTGGAGTCTATTGATTTTGCCTGTTTTCTTTATTATTATTAGACTCCAGATGAAATCTGGAGTCTATTGCTTTTGCCAGTTTTCTTTATTAGGCTCCAGATGAAATCTGGAGTCTATTGCTTTTGCCTGTTTTCTTTATTATTAGACTCCAGATTGAAAATCTGGAGTCTATTGTTTTTGCCTGTTTTCTTATTAGACTCCAGATTGAAAATCTGGAGTCTATTGATTTTGCCTGTTTTCTTTATTATTATTAGACTCCAGATGAAATCTGGAGTCTATTGCTTTTGCCAGTTTTCTTTATTAGGCTCCAGATGAAATCTGGAGTCTATTGCTTTTGCCAGTTTTCTTTATTATTAGACTCCAGATGTAAATCTTGAGTCTATAGCTTTTGTCAGTATTCTTCTTCTTTATTATTATTCTTCTACAAACGTTTTCTCCTTAACTAGAAGACATTGAGTCAAGTCCTGTATATGGTCAATTTAGGTCCAGTATCTAGTTTCTCGGAAATTGGGTCAATTTTTTATCTAGGTCAAAGGTCAAGAACTAGGTCAAATCCAGTACTTTGTCACTTTTTTCGATTTTCTCGGTCGTCCTTCAATATTTTTGATCCGGGTTTCTTTTCATCGTGTTCCTCATAAAAAGTAGAAAATCTAGAGTCGATTTAGTTTTTGGTATCTCAAACCGATTTCGAGATATCAGTGTCCGAAAACGAGGTCCAAAAAAGTTCTCCAAATCCAATGTCCAGGATATCAGTCTTATAGAAAAAAATTCTCAGGATTCCGAATCTGAAAACCAAATTTCGATCTGACTACCGGTTCAGAAGTGATGGCGTTTTGAAAATTCAAAAATTGCTAAATTTGGTGCCCCATGTTAATTCAATGGGAAAAAAATATTTTTTTGAAGTGTAAAATACGAGATATAGACTAAGCACAGCTAAACATAATGGAAGCCCATAAAAGAAAGGGACCTCAAAACCTTCTTTTCATAAAAATTTGGACACCAAAATGCCTAGGTCAAAATCTAGGTCAAATTCAAAGTTTTTCCTTACTTTTGCGATTCTGACACTACAGATTAATTATATTCTTCGAAATTTTGTATACATGTAACCAAGAGTGTGGTAATAGTGTTAGCTTTTTGCCGTCAGAAAGTATTTTGACCCACTTTTGAGATATGGTGTCCGAAAAGTAGGTCAAAATAAAAAATTCTCCAAATTTAACGTTTGAGTTATGAATTAAAGGTAGAATTTTCTATGGAATCCGAGTCTGCAAACCAAATTTCGATCCGACTTCCGGTTCGAAAGTTATGGCGTTTTGAAATTTCGAGAAAAAACGATCTGATGGTATCCTGATAGAAAGTCAAGAGTAGAGAAGAAAATATTGAAAAATGAATTTTCTCAGGAATCCGAATCTGCAAATCAAATTTCGATCCGACTTCCTGTTCGGAAGTTATGACATTTTGAAAGCTCAAAAATCACTAAATTTGGTGCCCCATGTTATGTCAATGGAAAAAAGATCTTTTTGAAATGTAAAATTCGAGATATAGACTAAGTACAGCTTAAAATAATGAAAGCCTATAAGGAAGGGGACCTCAAAGGCTCCCTAACTTCAACATTTGGACACCAAAATCCCTAGGTCAAAATCTAGGTCAAATTCATAGTTTTTCCTTATTTTTGCGATTCTGACACTATATTTAAATGATTTGCTTCAAAATTTTGTATACAGGTAGGAAAGAGTGTGCTAATAGTGTTAGCCTTTTGCAGTCAGAAAGTATTTCGACCTACTTTTGAGATATGGTGTCCGAAAAGTAGGTCAAAATAAAAAAAATCTCCAAATTTAACATATGAGTTATGAATTAAGGGTAGAATTTTCTATGGAATCCGAGTCTGCAAACCAAATTTCGATCCGACTTCCTGTTCGAAAGTTATGGCGTTTTGAAATTTCGAGAAAAAACGATCTGATGGTATCCTGATAGAAAGTCAAGAGTAGAGAAGAAAATATTGAAAAATGCATCCATCCTTCCTTTGTGATCCTATCGTATCCTTCTTATCTACCTTTCCTTCGTATCCTCTCCTTCCTATCCTTCCTATTCTATTCCTTCTTCCTATTCTATTCTATCATGCTTTCCTATTCTATTCTATCATTCTTTCCTATTCTATCCTACCGTTCCTTCCTATTCTAGCCTATCCTTCCTTCCTTTTTCATCCATCCATCCATCCATCTTTTTCTGGATGACTCAGCTTATTTTGGATGACTCAGCTTATTTTGGATGACTCTGCTTATTCTGGATGACTCGGCTAAAAAAAAGTCTAGATCTGGAGTCTGAAATTGAACTTCGTTCAATTTCCAAAGTCTAGTTATTATTAGACTCCAGATGTAAGCAAGTTTTCTCAATAACCGTAAGATCTTCAGTAAAGTCAATCATTTGGTCAATTTAGGTTCAGTATCTAGTTCCTCGGAAATTGGGTCAAATTTTTATCTAGGTCAAAGGTCAAGAACTAGGTCAAATCCAGTACTTAGTCACTTTTTTCGATTTTCTCGGTCGTCCTTCAATATTTTCGATCCGGGTTTTTTTCATTGTGTTCATTATAAAAAAGTAGGAAAGCCAGGTTGATTTAGTTTTTTGATATCTCAAACCGATTTCGAGATATCAGTGTCCGAAAACGAGGTCCAAAAAAAGTTCTCCGAATCAAATGTCCAGGATATTAGTCTTCTAGGAAATTTTCTCAGGATCTCCGAATCTGAAAATCAAATTCGAATCAGACTTCCGGTTCGGAAGTTATAGCGTTTTGAAAGCTCAAAAATTGCTAAATTTGGTGCCCATGTTAAGTCAATGGGAAAAAAGATTTTTTTGAAGTGAAAAATACGAAATATAGACTGAGTTCAGCTAAATATAATGAAAGCTTTTAAAAGAATGGGACCTCAAAAGTCATATAGCTTCAAAATTTGGACACCAAAATGCCTAGGTCAAAATCTAGGTCAAATTCGAAGTTTTTCCTTATTTTTGCTATTCTGACACTACAGATTAATTATATTCTTCGAAAGGTGCCCCATGTTAATTCAATGGGAAAAAATATTTTTTGAAGTGTAAAATACGAGATATAGACTAAGCACAGCTAAACATAATGGAAGCCCATAAAAGAAAGGGACCACAAGACCTTCTTTTCATAAAAATTTGGACACCAAAATGCCTAGGTCAAAATCTAGGTCAAATTCAAAGTTTTTCCTTATTTTTGCGATTCTGACACTACAGATTAATTAAATTCTTCGAAATTTTGTATACATGTAGCCAAGAGTGTGCTAATAGTCTTAGCCTTTTGCCGTCAGAAAGTATTTTGACCCACTTTTGAGATATGGTGTCCGAAAAGTAGGTCAATTCTCCAAATTTAACGTATGAGTTATGAATGAAGGGTAGAATTTTCTCAGGAATCCAAATCTGCAATCCAAATTTCAATCCGACTTTTGGTTCGGAAGTTATGTCATTTTGAAAGCTCAAAAATCGCTAAATTTGGTGCCCCATGTTATGGCAATAGGAAAAAAGATTTTTTTGAAGTGTAAAATACGAGATATAGACTGAGCACAGCTTTACATAATGAAAGCCTATAAAAGAAAGGGACCTCAAAAGCTAGCTAGCTTCACAATTTGGACACCAAAATGCCTAGGTCAAAATCTAGGTCAAATTTATAGTTTTAACTTATTTTTGTGATTCTGACACTACACTTTAATTATTTGCTTCAAAATTTTGTATACAGGTAGCTAAGAGTGTGCTAATAGTGTTAGCCTTTTGCCGTCAGAAAGAATTTTGACCCACTTTTGAAATATAGTGTCCGAAAAGTAGGTCAACATGAAAGTTTCTCCAAATTTAACGTATGAGTTATGAATTAAGGGTAGAATTTTCTCAGGAATCCGAATCTGCAAATCAAATTTCAATCCGACACCCGGTTTGGAAGTAATGGCGTTTGAAAAATAAAAAAATTGGTATTTTGATATCCCATGTTATGTCAATTATCTTTGTCACTATTTGTCGTTATACCTTGATCTTTTTTTCATCATGTAGCTTAAAGACAGTCCTTTCATTATTGTGACTGTCTTTTTTGATTACTCTTACAGATTTTGAGGAATGGCGTCCGGAAAGTAGGTAAACACAAAAAGTTCTCAAAATTCAATGTATAAGTTATGACACAAACGTAGAATTTTCTCAGAAATTCGAATCTGCAAACCAAATTTCGGCCCAACTTCTGGTTAGATAGTTATGGCTGTTTGAAGTCTCGAAAAGTCAATATTATGATACCCCCATGTTAAGCCAATGGAGTCGAAGACTTAAGGGTTGTCTAAATGTCTATATTCTAGATGACTCAGCTTATTCTGAATGGCTCAGCTTACAGTATTTTGGATGACTCAGCTTAAAAAAAGTTTGAAATCTGGAGTGTTAAATTGAACTTGTTCAATTTACATGTCTAGTTATTTTTCTCTACACGTTTTCTCAATAACTAGAAGACATTGAGTCATGTCCTGTATACAGTCAATTTAGGTCCAGTATCTAGTTTCTCGGAAATTGGGTAAATTTTTTATCCAGGTCAAAGGTCAAGAACTATGTCAAATCTTGTATTTTCATCATTTTACCAATTTTCTCAGTCGTTCTTCAATATTTTTTCTCGGTCTTTTTTTCATCATGTTCCTTGGAAACAAAGCTAATTCCGTAAGGCAAATCGTTTTTTGATTACTCTTACCGATTTTGAGATATGGCGTCCAGAAAGTAGGTCACACCAAAAAGTGCTCCAAATTCAATGTATGAGTTATGTATTGGAGGCAGAATTATGTCAGGAATCCGAATCTGCAAACCAAATTTCGATCCGACTTCCGGTTCGGAAGTTATGGCGTTTTGAAAACTCAAAAATCGCTAAATTTGGTGCCCATGTTAAGTC
Organism: Owenia fusiformis; assembly: GCA_903813345.2. NCBI lineage: Eukaryota > Metazoa > Annelida > Polychaeta > Sabellida > Oweniidae > Owenia > Owenia fusiformis. The sequence continues at coordinate 24,886 of CAIIXF020000101.1, forward strand.
AATGGGAAAAAAGATTTTTTTGAAGTGAAAAATACGAAATATAGACTGAGTTCAGCTTCATATAATCAAAGCCTTTAAAAGAAGGGGACCTCAAAAGCCACATAGCTTCAAAATTTGGACACCAAAATGCCTAGGTCAAAATCTAGGTCAAATTCAAAGTTTTTTCTTATTTTTGCGATTCTGACACTACACTTTAATTATATTCTTCGAAATTGTGTATACATGTAGCCAAGAGTGTGCTAATAGCGTTAGCCTTTTGCCGTCAGAAAGTATTTTGACCCACTTTTGAGATATGGTGTCCGAAAAGTAGGTCAAAATAAAAAGTTCTCCAAATTTAACGTTTGAGTTATGAATTAAGAATAGAATTTTCTCAGAAATCCGAATCTGCAAACCAAATTTCGATCTGACTTCCGGTTCCGAAGTTATGGCGTGTCCAAAAAGTAGGTCAAAATAAAAATTCGCCAAATTTAACGTATGAGTTATGAATTAAGAAAGTAGAATTTTGTCAGGAATCCGAATCTTTAAATCAAATTTAGATCCGGAAGTTATGGCGTTTTGAAATTTCGGAAAATCGATCTGATGGTATCCTGATAGAAAGTCAAGAGTAGAGAAGAAAATATTGAAAAATTCATTCATCCTTCCTATCCTATCCTTCCTATCTATCCTTCCTTCGTATCCTTTCCTTCCTATCCTCTCCTATCATATCCTTTTTTCCTATTCTGTTCTATCCTATCCTTCTTTCTTATTCTATCCTATCGTTCCTTCCCATTCTATCCTATCCTACCTTCCTATTCTATCCATCCATCTTATTCTGGATGACTCAGCTTATTCTGGGTGACTCGGCTTATTTTAGATGACTGGGCTTAAAAAAGTCTAGATCTGGAGTCTGAAATTGAACTTCGTTCAATTTCCAAAGTCTAGTTATTCTTCTTTTTCTTCCTCCTAACAGATTTTCTCTCCAACTACATGTATAACATCTTACTTAATCCAACTTACAAGGTTAACTAAAGACTGTATCCGGCTTTCTGGGAAACTAGGTCAAATTTTTATCTAGGTCAAAGGTCAAGAACTAGGTCAAATCTTACATTTTCAACATTCTTCATCATATCTTCGTCAATATTCTTCGTAACTCCTTCATCTTTTTTTCATCGTGTAGCTTAGAAAAAGGCAAATCAAAGCTATGACATCAGAATTTTGATTACTCTTACCGATTTTGAGACACGGCGTCCGGAAACGAGGTCAGAACAAAAAGTTCTCCAAATTCAACATGTAAGTTATGAAATAAGTGTAGAATGTTCTCAGGAATCCGAATCTGCAAACCAAATTTGGATCGGACTTCCGGTTCGGAAGTTGTGGCGTTTTGAAAGCTCAAAAATCGCTAAATTTGGTGCCTATGTTAAGTCAATGGGAAAAAAGACTTTTTCGAAGTGAAAAATACAAGATATAGACTGATACAGCTTAACATAATGAATGCTTATAAAAGAAGGGGACCTCAAAACCTACATAGCTTCAAAATTTGGACACCAAAATGCCTAGGTCAAAATCTAGGTCAAATTCATAGTTTTTCCTTATTTTTACGATTCTGACACTACACTTTAATAATTTACTTCAAAATGTTGTATACAGGTAGCAAAGAGTATGCTAATAGTGTTAGCCTTTTGCCGTCAGAAAGTATTTTGACCCACTTTTGAGATATGGTGTCCGAAAAGTAGGTCAAAATAAAAAGTTCTCCAAATTTAACATATGAGCTATGAATTAAGGGTAGAATTATCCCAGGAATCCGAATCTGCAAACCAAATTTCAATCATACTTTGGTTCGGAAGTTATGGCGTTTTGAAAGCTCAAGAATCGCTAAATTTGGTGCCCCATGTTATGTCAATGAGAAAAAAGATTTTTTGAAGTGTAAAATACCAGATATAAACTGAGTACAGCTCAACATTCTGAAAGCCTATAAAAGAAGAGGACCTCGAAGGCTATCTAGCTTTAAAATTTGGACACCAAAATGCCTAGGTCAAAATCTAGGTCACATTCATAGTTTTCCTTATTTTTGCGATTCTGACATTACACTTTAATGATTTGCTTCGAAATTTTGTATACAGGTAGCAAAGAGTGTGCTTATAGTGTTAGCCTTCTGCCGTCAGAAAGTATTTTGACCCACTTTTGAGATATGGTGTCTGAAAAGTAGGTCAAAATAAAAAGTTCTCCAAATTTAACGTATGAGTTATGAATTAAGGGTAGAATTTTCTCAGGAATCAGAATCTTTAAACCAAATTTCGATCTAACTTCTGATTAGATAGTTATAGCGGTTTAAAGTCTCGAAAAGTCGATATGATGATATCCCCATGTTAAGCCAATGGAGTCGAAGATAACATTCTTAAAGGCCCCATGTAAAGTTTAAACCACTTTGGCTTATATTGTAGTCTTACCCAACGTTATCAAAGTGTGATATGTGAAACTTTTTTTTTAAATTTCAAAAAGTGGTTTTTGATAGACTTTTTGTTCCAAAATTTGTGAATTTATTTAAAACCAACTTTTAGAGGTCACTCATATCTTCTAATTAGCCATAATTCATACCAATGCATAGCATTCATCCTCCCATGTTTTTTGCCGAAAAAATTAAGAAAATCGGTTGATAAACAAGCAAGAAATGAACTTATCAGTGCATGAAAATGGTTCTGAGAAAAATGCATTTCAAAATTTTAGTTCTCATAGAAACCAATGGTACAATGATATCTAAAACATAATTTATTCTTCCTTTTAACCCGGTTAGACAATCAACATTGTTTTTTTATGAAATTCTAGCATATTTAGAAAAGATTGACATCGAAAAAAAAAATTCAATTTTTATCAAAAAGTTTTTGGTACCTTAGTGACATCACTAATGTTTCAAAATATTTTTGATAAGCTAAAACATTGGAGTGGCCCATTAAATATGACATTTTATTATTGAAATAGTGTGTCTTTTGTTCAATCTTTGCATTGGTGTTAAAAAGATAATCTCTTTTGAAATGCATTAAGAAATATTTGATGATTAAGAAATTTCAAATTCTTTTGAAAAATGGCGGGAAATTTGAATATTTGAGAAATGAAATGCTCACAACTTTTTTTTCAAAAAATTTTTTTTATTCAAAAATCTCTAAAATCACTTTTTAAGTCCTGACAAATAGTAAATGAATGATAAAAAAATATTTTCAAACTTTAGACGGGGACTTTAAGAGTTGTCTAAATGTCTATATTCTAGCTGACTCAGCTTATTCTGAATGACTCAGCTTACAAGTATTTGGATGACTCTGCTTAAAAAAAGTCTGAAATCTGGAGTCTTAAATTGAACTTGTTCAATTTACATGTCTAGTTACAATTGTTCTTTTCAGGTACATATGCAAAAAAAATGGGACACCCGTATTTCAAAAATAAACATTGATTGTATTGATGGAAACATGTTATATTATATACCAGTGGATAGGGAATTTAATTATCTTTAATTTGGTATATCATAAGTTTAAATTTCATGTAATACGTGTCAACCAGCGTCCATAATACAAATGACGTCATTTTCATTTCAAAACAGGTTTTTAAAAACTTGCAAAAAACAAGTTTTTTTGTCAACAGAAACAGATGTTCAATATGTCCTCCATTTTGATTAATTATAGCCCTCAATCTTGTTCAAAACTGGTCAATTGCATCATTGATATGCTGTTGGGACAATGAATTCCGCTTCTCAACAATTCTGTCCTTCGGGGACTGAATAGATGTAAGGAGTTCATGAAATACCAATTGTTTATATAGATATCACTAAATACCATCTAGGTATTTAAGTCTTATACTGTACCGTGTTTTAAATAACTCATGAATAGTGTTTGTTATTTATGATGTATTTGTTTACTCCTTGGAATATATTTGTAGTTTATTAACATGTATTTATCCAAGTCATGTAAATACACAGGCTTATCCATTTGGGTATTATTTTTTTATTTTTTATTTTTTTTATTTTTTGGGGGGGTATTAATAGGTATTAATTAATATTAATAGGATATCTTTATGAATGGGGGGGGCGCTGTGGTAAATTATCTGTCCTGGTTATAACATTGTAGCATATTGATGCGAAATGACCTAGC
>CAIIXF020000102.1:0-135000 GCA_903813345.2 Owenia fusiformis
TCCCACTTCTTATCCTTCTTATTACAAGATTGTATCTACTTACTGTCATAGGTTTGCACCTTCTTATTGTCATAGGTTTGTACCTTCTTATTGCCACAAGAGTATACCTACTTACTGCCGTAGGTTTGTACCTTCTAATTGCCACAAGATTGTACCTACTTATTGCCACAGGATTGTACCTACGTATTGCCACAGGTTTGTACCTACTTACAACCACGGGATCGTACCAGCAAACTAAATACATGAATTAAACTAAATACAAATGAAGCACAATTAAACTGAAAATCAAACAACAATCGACTTTTTGTAGACGGTTTAATTATATTGTCCAGATTTATAAAATGGTAATACTTACTGTTTAGTAGAGGATGAAGCCAAATTCCATGTATGCATCATTCCTCAAATATTTCATAGCATCGGATTCGAAGCACGAATGGTGTGGTTATAAAGTGGAAATATAAAATATTTGATATTATGTGTATGACCGTTTTCGCCGGAACTGAAAAACAAGACAAAACGTCTCCCCATCTTAACTGAAACTATTTCAAATCTTCATATGACTGTGTATTATACATTAGCATTGTGACCTACTTAGCCATCCGACGGACATTTGTAATCTGATACTGCTACCTACTGATACGCTTGTACTTTATTAATGGTTATTTACCGAAATATATCATAAATAACCAATGGGGTATTAAAAGGATTTAAGTGAATTCCCTAAATCAGATAAATACCACGAGGTATTGTTGCATGGTTGAAATAAGCAGTAAATAACCTAACTCATCGATGATATTTTTATAAATCGGGTAAATACGCCAAATCCAGAAATTACCAGACACTTTCTTTATCAGGGGAGCTGTCAACACATCTGATAAGAAGTGTTCTATGCAGCTCTAGTGAAACTTGATGCTATGTTTTGGCAATACAAGATGCAGCCTACTTGTAAATAAAATACAGTTATCCATGTACGTAATATATGGTTCAACAAAAAACAACAACTAAAAAACAACAACTAAATATGAGAAACTAATGTGGTATATGCCATGTTTATGTGTCTGATCATATAATCTTGAAATTATCCATCAATTTCTTAAGAAATTGGCGAAATTAAGGAAACCAGAAAACACATTTGATGAAAGGGCGGTGTTTATAGCCTGTATGAAATGCCCCTGCATTAACGCTCATATATATGAGTTTTAAACATTAATTTAGTAGACTAACGTGTTGATGCGAAATCTCAGTAATAGTACCAGTTAGGAGATAAGGTGATGTCCGATTTAACATTACGATTGCTGGATATGCATAAATAACCGAATAGATATAAACGTATAAATACAAACGTGTCCATTAATGTTCATTAAAGCGATTTTCGGGTTTAATAACCAACTAACGGTTTGCGGGATTAAGTGGTATTTACTTTATTTCACACAGTGAAAGCTACAGAGTTTCAAAGTCATTTTTGAAAATCATTTTCGCCTCCTGTATTATTTCAATGGGAGAGGTTTTGACTTGAAAGACCTATAACTTTGTTGAACCTGAAGAAACGTATCATTTTTTGTTAAATAAAGTTAGCAAATTCAATTGCCTACTTAACTTGTATTTTTCGCAAGGACTCGGCTGGATGGATATTCTGTCATATGACATGCGGCAAACCTACCATTTCCCATTGGTTAACATGGGAATGTCGATTTTCAAAAAGTCTTCAAAATCATCAATTTTAGACCTATTGTAATTGATGAAAAAAATTGAGAACATTTGGAGGTAAAATGGAAAATGTATTGGAAATAAAATAAAATTACGTTTCCATCAATAGTATAAGTATTTTCATCGCAGGTTAAGTAAATAAAAATTCAAAGGTAAAGAGGCTTTAACACGTAGTTCAATGGGGGAGCTAAGGTTGCCAAACTTATGGAGGGGAGTACATGATATTCATTAATTAGAATTTACGAAATCTTAACAAATGGGAGAACATCTATTTTGTGACTGGAACAACCTGTCATCGTTTCAGTTGATCCTCAGAGATAGAAAAGCCGCCCGTTAGTTTGTCTGTTTCCCGTCTATTTATTCGGAAAACAACTCAATAGTCTATGTAGGAATACGCCTAATGGCCATAGGACGTCTGATTAAGAACAATCTTCGAAAATGGAAGCCAATTTAAAAAAAAGTTGTAACAATTTTAACATTTATTCCGTGTTGTCTAAGTTCATGGATCCCTTCTCGAGGACACATTTTTATAATTTGAAATAGCTAACCACATATACAGCGCTCAACGCACCATTGGAAAGCTTATCTTGTCTTTTTAATCTCCTTTCTAACAGAATTGAATCAACCGTTACACATCAAACTTTGATAATAGATGACAAAACATTTTTGCTGACGGTAACACTACATATATGATTTAAGATAGCTAGCCACATATAGATCACAACATTGGGAAGCTTATTTAGTGTTCTTTAATCTCGTTCATAACAGAATCGAATCAAATGCTCAGGGACTTTGAATTTAAGTGTTACGCATAGAATAATAAATCACGAAATATCTTCGCAGGCTAACAACATTTCGTCAATATTTTGTTTATGATATGAAATAGCTACGCACCTACACCTTTCGTTAACCATTGGAAATCTTTCATCGTCTTCTTAAATCTATTTTGTTCCAAACTTAACTTTAATAAGAAACAAGTGCCATATTTTCGCAGACTAACAACATGTACGTGATTGTTTAACTTGGGCTGTGATTTTTGGGTGTTTGCAGTTTTGAGTTTACATCTTTAGTTTGATGAAGCCAATACTACACTGGCGGATCCAGAAGCTAACAAGTGGGAGGGGTAAATATTGTGGTAGGAAAAAGTTTTTCAAAAAATGTTGGGCCCCTAAAAACATTCTTTTTTGTTAGACTTAGACTGTACGTTGAAGTAGATCTCTAAGGTTGCCTTATCTGAAACCCTGAAATGTCTCTGTTTAAAATGTTCCAAGCAAACAAGGCTCATTTTGCCTTTATTTCCTGCTTGATTTTATCACTTTACATGCGCTGTGAAAATTTCAAGTAGAAAGTCATTTTCCTTAGAACTTATTGATTGGCCTAGAACCTGATGATGTAAATGTTCACTTATCTATGATACAAAATCTTGGAGAAAATGAAGGTGTCATGGAAACCCTACCAAGAAAGCATCTCTGGATACTATAAGGTATAAAGACAAAATGTCAGATCATGCAACCAGACAACTTTCAAATCCTCGAATTTGTGAAGTAAGAGTTCCCTAAAATGAACTTTTAACTCATCGTCATTTGTTTTTAAAACTGTTTTCACTACATTTTCCAGGTGGGTGCCGTATAGCAATAAATTTAGTAGTACATGAATTCTGGTCTTGTGTTATTTCCTTATACATATCCAAACTCAACAGCAGTTTCAAAATGATAGTTTATGGTATTTCATCTGAAGTTTTGTAAAATATTGTATATGGTATAAGGGCTGTGAATAATATTGTATATGGTATAAAACGGGTGAAAAAAATATTGTATACGGTATATGAGGGCTGAAATATATTGTATATGGATTTCCAAGACCTTCTATACACCTCCAAGGTCATTGATCATTTTTTGCTTTGTAACTTATTTGCCACTGAAGGCGAAATAGGTCAAATGGCCACACCTTTTTTTGCGCGAATACTTCCGCCGTTTTTGTATCTCCAGAACCGTTGGACATAGAAGGTTGTGTGACCACTGAAGATGTCCGGAATGGCCACGTTATAGGGGGTTTGTAATACATATGTATTTAAAAAAATGGTCAATGGTTCTCAAGATATTTGCCAAAAACTGATTTCAGCATGTTATAGTTTTGGGAGTGGTGTCTTAGACCAAAAAATGACGTCATATATGCTTTAATAGCACCTCAGACCCTTTCATAAGTCATTTGTAACTTTACGAACAGATATGATACTGTGATTTTAATTGTAGCATCTTTATTATCATTGTTTCTTCATACATATATACATAAACAATGCAACCACCAAATCATTAATCAAGATGGCAGCAATATTGAGACATCGCATCGTTGTTAGAGAGCAGGAAAGGCAGACCGGAGATGTGCGTGAGCTACCCTTCATCAGAAGAAAGACCTGTTACGCGGTATATGGCATACATTCATGGTTGCGCGGTATTTGTGATACGGGTGAATAGGCCATACTCACCTGCGGTATATGGCATATTCCGCAGGTGAGTATGCGATATTCCGCAGTGAATATGCGATACATTGATTTCAGTGAATACCCAATACTCACCTGCGGAATATGTCATACTCACTTGCGTAATATGCCATATACCGCAGGTGAATATGACATATACCGCAGGTGAACACGTGATACAGAAAGCCTTGATTTGATTGGTTGCGAGAATCGACTCTAAATGTAAAACTACGCTGTATTACCATTATAGTTAGTGCGTCGAGTACTAATATATGAATCCTGGATTGATTGAGTAAGTTTATTACGCGAGATTGGTGACTGATACTTCTGCTAAGTTGATATATTCGATACACAGTACTGTTGATTCAGTAATCATTACAATAATTAATAACGTTTTACTATTTCGTTCAATCGATGCAATTGACAATTGCGTACTTCCGTATCACGTTCTCATTGGTTAGTTTGTATGCCATATACCGCAGGTGAATCTGTCATACACCGCAAGTGAATATGCCATATTCGTTGCGGAATATGACATATTTTTGTATCGTGTTTACCGCGGAACAAGACCTACCAATGGCTACGGCGCACCTCTGAGCATGATTGGATGGCAACACATACAGATGTTGGATGAACTGATTTGCAATTGGCCCCTGCTGGAACGTCCAACCGCCCATCATCAGGGATTCCAAAGTGCATAGTTTGCAATCTGTGTCGCCATTGCGTTTCTTTGCCCAAGGGGATCATTATACCACCATTGGGGACAGTATGGGAGTGACATGATGAATGAACTTTTTAAATGAGGAAGCAGGCCCGTAGCCAGGATTTGCCAAGGGGGGTTCAGTTTTCAAAAATTTCCAGGGGGGGTTCACATTTGACAATTTTGGCACAAATATGGCCAAAATCACTTGAGAAGTGCTCAAAATGGTGAAAAACTGCATGATTTTGAAAGAATTTTTGGCCGGGGGGGGGGGGGGGGGGTTCGCCCGAACCCTGCGAACCCCCCCTGGCTACGGGCCTGGGAAGTATATTGATGATTTCGAAGTCTTACGAAGTGATTCGTTCGCAAAAGCTTACATTTTCTGAAGCATAAGACCATGAGTTACGTTTGTGCTAAAAAGGTAGAAATGATTTTGCCTATATCTCACAGAATTATGGAAAAACAAATTTTATCGAATAGCGGTTGCGCCATTTTGTCACGAAAACGGCTTTATGAGTTCCTCCACAGTGTATTAATATGAATCTTTCTTCGTTCGTGGTTGAACGTAGGTATATATCTTGGTGCGTTTTAAACAGATGAAACTTCATTCAGTTTAACCTTCATAGAGTATCATATGAGTATTTGGCGAACATGCGAAAAACTGGTTGTGTTAACATTAAAACGTTGAATGCTACTGATTATAACGTGATTTTATTGGCAAAACACGTTAGAATTCATTCGAATAACAGAAAGACGTAATCACGAAAATGCTGTTTTTAGAGTGTAGCTACGCCACTGTAAAATATTTATATTGTGTCAGGTCAACTATTACAATATCACGGTGTATAACCCAAACGCTCCTACATGCACGACGGAGCGTTTCATTACTGAAATTAAACAAAGAAACGCTCCGGAGTAGGAAAACTGGCTGGCGGGAATGATGAGCCGTCTGACAATTTCCTCAATAATGGGAATAAGAAGTATGAGTTACATATTCGAGTATACCATTCGATGGGTGTGATATTCATGTTGTACTTGGCTGGCTGTTGACGTTTGAAGCAACAAGGAAGAGCTGTACGAAGCAGTATAGGTATCAAAATCCAAAAACTTATCTGTCATTCTACCGGTCAAAGCCCCTTTTGTGGATACATGTGATTAGTTGAGCCAAGATTAGAGCACCAACGTATATTTTAGTCAAAGTCCAATGCTTCAACGCACCATACATAATCGTAATAGTGATTTGATGTATTTTATGTAAATAAAACGCTCCGTCGTGCATGTAGGAGCGTTTGGGTTATACACCGTGAATATACTAATTTTTACTAATTTGAAATGCATTACACTTTTGAACTCACAACTTATTTTTATTTAAACGCTTAAGAAGACACAATAAATATTTTTACATTCTTATCTGTCATTATGTAAAATAAATTCTTACGCTTTATCTAGATTAAAGTAGTACTTTAGATAAATGTTTTTAGGTGTTGTCTAAACTTGTGTTTTATTTATGAAGATTTTATAGCTAGTCATTGCTCAAAACGAAACTAATATTTAAGTATGAGTTACGTGTATCTTGTGTAGGCCTCTAGTGAAATAGACAAGCAAGATGAAACCGTTGCTATCTCCCTTCGTGCCGCTACTTCTTGGATTCCAATTTTTCATCAAGATTAAAGCACAGGATTCATGTAAGTAGTTCACAGCATACAATGAAGCCGAATATATTTTTAAATATTTCACAATTACATTATAAAGCATGTTGACCGTAATGCTTTTATGATAAATCATGAATCGGATATGGTTTATACCTCTACTAAAATTTCTTGAATATTGGTCAATTTAATTGGTCAAAGTGTCATATAATTCGAGTGAATGAATGATTAATTCTATTCAAATGTTTTTTCCACAGACATGTCAGAGACAAAAAGTTCAACAATGTTCTTAACATTTGAGATTAAAGAAGAATTTCCCCAAATATTCCAATCCCTATCACTTCTTTAAGAATGTTGAAATAAATCAACCAAAATTTTCCGAAAAATTCCAACCCCTTACTACCAATGGGTGTTGAAGATAATGAATAAACGTGAATATCGGGAACATTCCAACACTTCCCCCGACTCAAAAGGGCGAAATGAATTAATAGGAATTCAAATCCCGGCTCCTCTCCCTATCGAAGAAAATTTTTCAAGGACACGTTCTCACAGATGACAAAATGCTAACATCTAGACAATAATCTTAGATAAAAAGGGCTAATAGCTGTAATTAAATAATCTGTTTTAACCTACAGTTATGAAACACTATGTTCTAGCATATAATGATATGCGACTGCGTCCTACAGAATAATTATCCAATAATGTTTACATTTTACACGATGGTTGCCAAGATGTGGCTCTGCGGCTACGTCGCCGCTGGAACATACGCACGAAGACTATAAATAAGACAGCCTTTCTGTATAATTAACATATTTCAAGGTATTTTGAACTAATAAAATTTCAAATTACAATATAGTGCAGCGATATTTGACCTGATATTTACATACCTACACCTGTCGAGTATTGTTTTTTTTATCATAGACGTTCAATATTCTTCGGGCTTTTGGGCTGAATTATGCGTGTCATTAGCAGGGCTCAAAATATTAGCAAAAACTAAATACCGCTTTTTACAATTTGGAGTACATACTGCTACAGAAAATTATATGAAATAAATTTTGAGTGTATGTTGCAGGTTTCTCAACTATAAATTTGATGTTATTTTTCTTCGAAATACAAAAATTGCGTAATCAGCACATCTACATTTTAAATTATTTTTTTAATATTGGTGATGTAAATGGTATCATTGAATCGTTTTGAGATATGGACTGTCACCGCCAGGGGTCAACTATCAATAAAGGGGGATGCGTATTGTTCTTCATAGAGTTACTGTGGATTCGGCTCAATTTATTTTGCTCCCAGTTAGATATTGCTCAGTTGTTTATAAAACAACCACCAAAATCTGATCAGATTCACGAAGCCTTGAGAAAAAATGGTTTTGATTTTCACCAAAAATCTATGTCTAAGAATATATTACCCTAAAAAAACCTGCTGATGATATGCAGCAGTAACGTCGAAAGAGAAATGTAAGGCGTTTGATTGCATCTCTTATAAACTATTAGACATGCCCTCGGAATATATAAACGTTCTAATACCTCTATTACATTCAAATAGATATATATCTTACTTATTTTCTAATTAAACAGCCTTAACCACAAACCACACAACATAATATCACATATATTATAGGATTAAATTCGAGCCAGCAGCCTGCGTTTATTGGAATAGCGTTAATTCATGTGATACAAAGAATGGGTGAAAAAATGAAAAAATGTAGCCATTTCGCGATGCATCCAGGTCATGACGGCCATGATGCCGATGGCATTAATGCCAGAAACCTCTTAGGTTCAAATATACCCAACATCCGTCCTCGGCTCCCAACCTCTCGCTGCTGATTTAACTGCCTTCAAGACATAAATAAGGCACCGTGTACCTAATTAAAACATCTAAATCCAACAACCCATATCCAATGAGCAACTGTCATTAAAGCCATTGTGGCTACACGTTTGTTAACACGTCAAAGATCTCAAATAAATTCACAAATTTCGGAATAAACCAAATTCTAAATTGTGACTGTATCTGTCAACTTACACTATAAAAAACTTGTATAAGGACCATACACGTATATAGTGCCTTCTAGCACTATGCAAAATATGTGAGTATTATATAGATCACTATCTAATACAGTAAACACACACTGTCATTAATACATTACAATAATCTAAATCACTAGACTTGCGCTGTAACCATAACATTGCCTTTTGGCAAAAAAGTAACTTAGAAAGGTAATAAAACTTAATTCCTTAATAGAATGTCGTAATATGCGACATTGTTGGTCACAATAGACAAAAATTCCGTGATTATCACAAGAATCACAAGAATACACGAACGGACTACAAAAATCCTACGATCTTTTCAACTATTGTCATAAACAATATAATATCTGGAAAGCACCATGGTTTGAAAACCCTTATACTAACTGATCTTGTATTGCAACAAAAGCAAAAGTACAATTTTTGAAACGTTGTAAATCTAAATACTATAAGAACTGTTTAATATAAAATGCAATTAGCTGACAAGCACTTCTCTAAATGTGTTCGTCACACTAATATAACACAACTACTGTATATATTGTTAAGGAACACAACTATGATCTTACAATAGCAAAACGTGATGCCCTTCTGGAAATAGAATGATATTACATATGTAAAATTATGCCGGACTTTCGGATATAATCAAGATATTAAAAAGCAAAACGTTTTGCCTTCCTCGAAACAATATGACAGAAACGCACTTAAATACATGTTTATTCATTTAGATACAATCACCCCGCGGTATCTAAACTGCGTGCATACTATGCACGTAGTTTGTAACACTGACAAACTGCGCGCATATCATCATTGTATCATACAAGTGTTTTCGTCATTTTAAGACATTTATTTTCCATTGTTTTATAGTTTCATACGTCCATTCGGTGGCGATTATATGGTTCTACCAGGTGATAGCGAAAGTTATGTCTACATAAACGTAGTTTTTAAAATATAAGCAGATTAATAAAAAATTGTCATCGGTTTTTCGATTACCGACACAAAAGGTAAGATGTCGCACTTTTCACAGAAATAGAAAATAATTATTACTTAAACTATGTGCAGCAATCCTGTATCTTTCAGTATATGCAAACACAAGGGCTAAATAAACTTCAAATTACGACAAACAGACATTTGATGCTGTCCCCAGCTCCGATTTCGGTGATCGGCTAGTAAAAAAGGTTTGAGGGTATCATTTTGTTCCAGACACTCTCCAGAGTAAATTATCCTAACTTGAGTAAAAATGTGTGGTAAGTAAATTCGCTATGGGCAGTTAAAGAGGCGCCATCTATTCATTTTCAAACAGGGGGTAGGTGTATAAAATAATTTTTAACACATCTTAATAGTAAAATGACATTGAAATACTAATAAAATCTTATCAAAAACATTATTTACAATCAGTATGAATTTTTTTGTGTGAATTAGGGTGAAAATAAGGGCATATTTTGAAATTCACTACAGGGGCGCCACCTATTTTCATACTTCTACCACGTGTAATAACTTATTTTAGATTCGTTAAGGTACGAAATGTACTGAAAAAATTCATTCTGAAGGACCTCTATATGTTCATACCACATACTTAAAATTGGATCAATAGCTTTTGTACTGGCGGAGAAAAAAATTATTGAAATTTAAAATTGTGGCATCATGCAGGATAGGGGTGACCATATCTCACATGATTAACTTCCAAAATATGGAGCATATGTATCTTAAATGGATTCAAAATGGTGTATGTACTCTTGCTTTGTCATAATATTACTAATAAGAAGTAGAAAAATGATTGTACATTTTAAAAAATATTAATTCTCATTTTGGCTTCTGACGTCCCAGGGGTGACCATATCTCACCTTAATTAAACTTCCAAAATATGGAGCATATGTATCTCAAATGTACTCAAAATGGTGTATGTCCTCTTGCTTTGTCATAATATTACTAATAAGAAGTAGAAAAATGATTGTGCATTTTAAAAAATATTGATTCTCATTTTGGCTTCTGACGTCCCAGGGGTGACCATATCTCACCTTAATAACTTCCAAAATATGGAGCATATGTATCTCAAATGTACTCAAAATGGTGTATGTACTCTTGATTTGTCATAATATTACTAATAAGAAGTAGAGAAATAATTGTACATTTTAAAAAATATTGATTCTCATTTTGGCTTCTGACGTCCCAGGGTTGACCATATCTCACCTTAAAAACTTCCAAAATATGGAGCATATGTATCTCAAATGTACTCAAAATGGTGAATGTACTCTTGCTTTGTCATAATATTACTAATAAGAAGTAAAAAAATAATTGTACATTTAAAATAATTTTGATTCTCATTTTGGCTTCTGACGTCCCAGGGGTGACCATATCTCACCTTAATAACTTCCAAAAAATGTAGCATATGTATCTCAAATGTACTCAAAAAGGTGTATGTACTCTTGCTTTTAAGAAGTTTTAATAAGAAGTAGAAAAATGATTATACATTTCAAAAATCTTAATTTTAGCTTCTTACGTTCCTTGGTAATCATATCGCACCATATAATAATAATAATAACTTCTAAGATATGTAACATATAATCCTCAAATATTCTCAGAAAAGTCCTGTCTTTTTTCATATTACTAATGAAATGTAGAAAAATGATTGCATTTTTTTTATAAATTTTAATTTTAGCCTCTGGTGTCCCAGGGGCTATCTCACCTTGATAACTCTCACGATATGCAACATATGCATCTCAAATGTGTGCTCAAAATGGTATAAATATAGTCTTTTTTGTCATATTTATTGAGAATCATAAAATCAACAGTTCAGAATCAATGGATTTTGACTGTCTCCTCTACAGCTACATATAATTCAGGGCAAATAATATCTGCTTTCAAATATTTGCATCTGCTCCCCAAACACCCTTTACAAGTACAATGGATGAGATTATTCCCTTGCATACCTTGGACCCAACATCTTTTGTAATCCATACAGGAATCCTTTTAGCCTGTCAATAGTGGGAGTACTTTACTCCATTTATGAAGTAATGGCAACTGCTAATGTAAGGTGTTAATATGTTATCCTGTGGCCTGCAATATATGCACCTCGGATTATACACTGAATTAAGGGATTTTGAGTATGTAAAATACGGGAAAAGGAGCTCTTTGTAATGATAAATTTTTCTAGCCACATTAACATTCTCTAGTTTGCATGTTTGTCATACAACATACATTGATTGTAATGAAATATTAATCTATGATTGTGATGTCCCACACTTCTAGGGTCCCAAAGAAGAGCTTAGCTTTTGGAACAATTGCATTATTCTTGGCACGGTAGGCCATACAGTGAATACAACTGTTGAGATTGGGCAATAACAATATAGCACAACATGACAAACCATGCAAACTAGAGAATGTCAATCAGGATTAGAAGCGACTTATCGCCCTTGTAATTTAGCAGTGGGACAGTTTGGTGTATGTTTGGGCATAAATGCGCCTTTTAGGCCTAATTTTTCAGGATATTTTCAAAATTTCGGGACAGATTTGGGGTTAAGGGGCCAATTTTGGTAAATGAGGCTAGGCTACTCACACTACTGATAGGCTACCAGTATACAAAAGATGTTGCATCCAAGGCATGCAAAAGACTTATCGTCCATTGTTCCTGTAATATAAGGAGTGTTTGGGGAGAAGATGCAAATATTTGAAAGTAGATCTTAATGTCTCTGGACTATGTAGCTGAAGCCTGCAGGGGAGACAGTCCAATCCATAAATTCTGAACTTCTGATTTCATGAATCTCAATAAATATGACAAAACAAGACTATATTTATACCATTTTGGGCACGCATTTGAAATGTTGCATATCGTGAGAGTTATATCAAGGTGAGATATAGTTGCCCCTGGGATGTCAGATTCGGAAGCTAAAATGAAAATTTCAATTCAAAAAGGTGTAATAATTTTTTCTACATCTCATGAATAATATATGACAAAGCAAGACCATATGCCACATTTTTGGTATATTTGAGTTGTATATGTTACATAATTTTAGAAGTTATTGAGGGACGTCAGAAGCTAAAATTAAAATTTTTTAAATGTATAATCTTCTTATTAGTATAATATTATGACAAAGCAAGAGTACATACACCATTTTGAGTACATTTGAGATACATATGCTCCATATTTTGGAAGTTATTAAGGTGAGATATGGTCACCCCTGGGACGTCAGAAGCCAAAATGAGAATTAATATTTTTAAAAATGTGCAATCATTTTCCTACATCTTATTAGTAATGTTATGACAAGACAAGACTATATACACCATTTTGAGTACATTTGAGATACATATGTTACATATTTTGGAAGTTATTAAGGTGAGATATGGTCAGTGGTCATCCCTGGAACGTCGGAAGCTAAAATGAAAATTAATATTTTTAAAATATACAATCATTTCTCTACACCTTATTAGTAATATTATGACAAGGCAAGACTATATACACCATTTTGAGCATATTTGAGATACAAATGCTCCATATTTTGGAAGTTATTAAGGTGAGATATGGTCAACCCTGGAAAAATGAGAATTAATATTTTTTAAATGTACAATCATTTTTCTACTTCTTATTAGTAATATTATGACAAAGCAAGAGTACATACACCATTTTGAGCACATTTGAGATACATATTCTCCATATTTTGGAAGTTATTAAGGTGAGATATGGTCACCCCTGGGACGTCAGAAGCCAAACTGAGAATTATTATTTTTTTAAATTGTACAATCATTTTTCTACTTCTTATTAGTAATATTATGACAAAGCAAGAGTACATGCACCATTTTGAGTACATTTGAGATACATATGCTCCATATTTTGGAAGTTAATCATGTGAGATATGGTCACCCCTATCCTGCATGATGCCACAATTTTAAATTTCAAGATTTTTTTTCTCCCCAGGTACAAAAGCTATTGATCCAATTTTAAGTGTGTGCTATGAACATATATAGGTCCTTTAAAATGAATTTTTGCAGTACATTTCGTACCTTAACGAATCTAAAATAACTTATTACATGTGGTAGAGTACGAAAATAGGTGGTGCCCTTGTAGTGAATTTCAAAATATGCCCTTATTTTCACCCTAATCCACACAAGAAAATTCATACTGATTGTAAATAATGTTTTTGATAAGATTTAATTTGTATTTCAATGTCATTTTACTATTAAAATGTGATAAAAATTATTTTATACCCCTACCCCCTGTTTGAAAATGAATAGACGGCGCCTCTCTAACTGCCCATAGCGAATTCACTTACCACACATTTTTACTCAAGTTAGGATAATTTACTCTAACGAGTGTCTAGAACAAAATGATACCCTCAAACCTTTTTTACTAGCCGATCACCGAAATCGGAGCTGGGGACAGCATCAATTATAGATTTAGATTTATGAACTTTATTACACATGCATACCCATAAAGGGTTAAGTGTAAACAAAGTAAACACTAATTTTACAATATATCAATACAACAGAAAACAATATATATAACAACACACACAATTAATTCGTCATAATAAATAAATAAGTAAATAAATTAACAAATAAATATGCAGTATGGATGAGCACATGAATGGTGATTGTGATACGCGTCCATTGTTTATGTCATATATCACACCCTTCTATGTTATATTACATTTATGAATAAATTCTGCTACTATTTCAATTTCTTTATTTTCACAAGACATACAATATTGGGAAAAAAGGGAATCGTCCTCCATGTTGAAAAGGTGTTTAATTGGTTTGCCGTGTGATTCAAGTTTATCGAGCATTTGCTTTTTATATATACAGTCTAAATAAAAATTACTTGACAACTAGTTTAAGTAATTTAATTTATTACTTAGTATTTTACAAAATTATTTAACATGTAATTATATTACTAGTAATTACTAGGTAATTGTTTTTTGATGTGAATCAATAAATTAAGTAATTATTATACTATCAATGTTAATAAATTACTAATATCTGTATTTTCATTTTATTTGTATGAAATGATATTACTAAGTATTTTCTTCTAGATATAAATTACTACCACTCTTAATATGATTACTTAGTACTTCTGTAAGAAATTCACGTTATTACTTGTTTAAGTGAATTCAAATCTAATTGTATTGCCAACTAGTTTTTGCTTTTGTAAATTGCTCCATTTCAGTAATCATAGTTCCACCAAAGTAAATTAATTATTCATACATGTTATTCAGTTATAAAATGTCTTTTTCTCGGTATATTTTACAGATCAAAAATCTCCAAAGTATTTCAAATTACTTATACAGTACAAGCATATAAGCTACAGTAACATTTTGCACCTGTCAACGCTCTTTTCGAGAGACGATGTTTTTTCTTTAGGCTCAGTTCTGATTCTTGATATAATCATATTATTATCGCACGATGTGCATCAAAATCCTGGTCCGGATTTGAAAATCCTATCAACGAATGTCAACGGATCTCTAAAACCTTTAGCTAATGGGGAAAATAGCAGTCGTTTTGATGATTTATCTTTAAGGGCGCGTGAATTAAAATGTGATGTTATGTCACTTTGTGAAGCCGGTTCAAATCTTGACCCAGATAATCTTATTATTAATGGTTTTCATAAACCTATTTATCCAATGATTCCAAACCATGGCAGGGGTATTCTGATATATATACGAGAAAATATACCTTATAAAATTTGAAGTGATCTAAACACCGAAAATGAAATCTGCTGGGTAGAATAACAAATTTCACAGCATAAAAAAATATTGATAGGTTCAGGATACAGATCTCCTAAAACTCAACTGGCAGTAGTTGCCGAGATATCTAAATTTAATAGACTTTTATCTGAATCCATAAATAAGGCGCTAACCTCCGATGCATTCGACCTCATTGTTCTTCAAGGTGACTTTAATGCGAAGTCAGTTTATTTTTACGAAAACGAACGTGAAAATACTTTAGGTCCTAAGCTATACGATACTATGTCAAATTTAGGATTTGAAGAATTGATAAATACTCCCACCAGAATCACCGAGACTTCTGAATCTTTTCTTGATTTAGTATTTACTAACTTCCCTGGATCAATAAATTCGACCGAAGTCCATGCTCCTATAGGGAACAGTGATCACAGTACAGTCCTGACTAATATAAATATATCCCCACATTTTAATAGTGAGCCAAGTAAGAAAAAGACCTGGCAATATAAAAACTGCAACTTAGATAATCTTAATAATCTCATTTTAAATCAAAACTGGCATGATATTATTGCCACGGGAACAATTAATGCCTCAACTCAGAGGGGGAGAAACACCAGGGTTCAAAGATGACATACGCTTATAATGTAAATCTGTATTGAGATGACATCGTCGCTGATTGGTCAAAAGTCGACAAACAAATGACGTCATCACTGGCGGTTTCAAAATTTTCGAAATACGCTTCGAATAATATTATGTTCATTTCTGGCGTGTTAACCAATATCATAGCTTCTCATTTCACATCAAGATGAAGAAAGGTGTACGGAATGTGCCTATATCAATTAAAACATCCCATCGAAGTGTAGTATTTGAAAACTAGCCGATGAAAATTCGAACGAACGAAGGTGGTAAGCAAGAGAGGTAATTATGTATGTCATCTTTAAACCCTGGGGCGTTCCCTCCTCTTGCCTCAACTCAAGCTGTCACTAACAAACTGACATCTATTTTTAACCTTTAGCGTGCTGCCGGCGAACGCGTCCGCCGAGACTAAAATGTCTCTCACAACTGCCGGCGGACCCGTACGCCCAATTTCAAACTTTTAAAAACTTTACTTTTTCGCGCCATTCGTATTGTCCAATTAGATTGCCCGATTTATTCAGTGCCTAACATGACTTCCTGTTGACCTAAAAATGGCGATATTTCGAAAAATAATTCTCAATTCAACAATTTAAACAGCGTTTTAGTCTTTTTAAGTGAACAAATCGTACATAATGGCGGACAAATACGATCACAACGAAAATGTGGAGGAAATGAACTACGATTTCGAGCTCTTTAGGCTCTTGGAAGCCGATAATGGTCATCGAAAATAGAAACTAGAATATTTTCTGAATTGAAAAATTGAACATTCGATCGCTGCAAATTCAGATTTGAATTCTGACCAGACGAAGGGGCGGAGCGGCGGATTTCGGAGGAGTATTCATGGTATATTTATGCCCAGTCATGTTATTGTACGAAAAATATTCATAAGAACATTTTTTCATGAGCCAGGCCACTGTATCTTCCCTTTGTGAAAATTTTATCCAGATTCATTCAGTAGTTATTGAGATATTAATTATTTAGTCCAGGCATATCATTTTTTGCACTCTTTGAAAAAGAAGCCAGATGCGTGGGATATATTTGCTGAAATTAATGATAATATACCATTTAAAACTAAAATTTCAAAATCAAATGATATGCCATGGTTCGATAACGAAATTAAGATGGAGTTAAACAAAAGAGATAAATTATATAAAAAGTTCAAACGAAATAATACAGAAATAAATAAAACAAACTACAAGGACCAAGTAAAAATTGTAGAACAAAAGGTAAAATTACTTAAAGACAATTATGAAAATAAGATTTGTGATGACCTTCAATCCTTTTCTTCTGGCAGTAAATTTTATTGGCAAGCTATCAAAAAACTCCTTGGTACTAGATTCACTCCAAGCATTCCAACTTTGTTTAGCTCTGATCTGACACGAGTATTTTCAACCGACAAAGATAAGGCGACTGAATTGTTAAACCATTTTACCAGTAAATTCCACCACGATTTTGATTTTGACCAAAGGGACCTGCCTACTCTCCAAATGCGAACGAACAAAATTTTGACCAATATTTCAACAAACAGAGAGGAAGTTAGAACTCTCTTACTAGATCTTAACCCCTCCAAAAAGGAAGGACCCGATGGTATCACAAATAGGATGCTTCTTATGACAGCGTCGACGATTGATTTACCGCTATCATTGCTTTTTAATAGAATTTTAAACGAACAATGCTTTCCAGACATATGGAAACTCGCCACTATATGTCCTATTTTCAAAAATAAAGGAGTACGTTCAGATAAAGCAAATTACCGTCCAGTTTCATTATTAAATACAATATCCAAAGTATTTGAGAAAGTCATCCAAAATCGAATTTTGACCCATCTCCTTGAAAACAATTTACTTTATAATAACCAATCTGGTTTTTTACCCGGTCACAGCACCGACTTCCAACTTATAGCAATAACAAATTTTATTAATGAATCTTTTGACCGCAACTGTGACGTCAGAGGAATTTTCCTTGACGTAGAATCTGCCTTCGACAAAGTCCCGCATGCTCTTTTGACTCATAAACTAAAATCATATGGTTTTGGTGCTGACACTTTGAATCTCATAAGCTCATATCTTAAAAATCGAAAAGTTCAAACTAGAGTAAACGGAATCTTATCAAATTTATCAGAAGACAATTACATAAACAGCGGGGTGCCTCAAGGGAGCCAAATTGGGCCGATCCTTTTCTTATTATACATAAATGATTTACCGGAAGTAATTGACTCAACATCTTACATCTATGCAGACGACACCTCCATTTACTTACCTGTACCTAGAGATCATCCAATTCAGAACACTCACGAAATCCTCCAAAAAGATCTTGACAATATTTTTAAATGGTCACAAACTTGGAAAATGAACTTCAAGCCTTCAAAATCAAAAGAAATAATATTTTGTAAAGAAACCGTCTTTGAAAGGCCATATCCAATTTTGACACTTAATAACAATTCAATTGACCGAGTCGATTCACATAAACATTTAGGCGTAACTCTTGATAAAAACTTAAACTTTAAAACTCATATAAACGAAGTCCGAGCAAAAATTGACAAACTACTAAATCCCCTATCAGCATTGAAAATGAGAGTAAACTCAAAACATCTTGAAACAATGTACACTTCTTTCATCCTCTCTAAAATCGAATACGGCTCTTTAATCTATGGTTCTGCGTCGCAAGGTGCTCTGGAACAACTAGACAAACTCCATTACAGAGCAGCCCTGATAGTTTCCGGGGCGATTTATGGTACGTGCAAGCAAAAATTATATAAATGTTTAAACTGGAAAACCCTAGCGGAGAGAAGAGAAGAAAAACAAAGTATTCACATGTTCAAAGTCCGATCAAATTTGACCCCCTCTTATGTAGTCTCTATATATGAAAAACTGTCCAATCCTGGTGCCGAAAGGGAGCTCCGCTCCAGAAGAGATTATGTTTTACCAGTGAGAGCATCTGTGAAATACCTAAATTCACCAGCCATAAAGCCTATCTCCATTTGGAAAAATCTTTCAACTGAAATAAAAACATCGCCAACCCTAGCAATCTTCAAGAAAAACTATAATAAGAAATATACATTTCATAAAAGAATATTTTAACAAAAAATCTTAATTTGAAAAGGTCTTCTGAAACTAAACTTAATAAAATAAGAAGCGACCTTGCCCTTAAAAGTGACTTTTTTAGACATAATTTCAACAACATCATAGATCCTTCTTGCCCCTGCGGCCACCGAAATCAAGATAAGATTCATCTTTTACTCGACAATTGTTAAAATAGTAGCGCAATTCATTCTATAGCGACGCAGTGTGCCTTAAACCTTTCCCAGACCTATATATTTTGAAATTATCCTTTTAATACTGAGTCCGCAGCATTCATAAAAAATGGTGTTCAAGGTACACTATCTATACAAATTATTTTTGCATCTTGGAAGCCAGGCAGTATCTGTGTGATTTTATAAAAATTCGGAAATGTTTTTCAGATATGAGCCCCCTCTAAATATTGGGTGCGGAGGAGCTCCATAAACTCATCTTTTTAAATATGCCCTTATAAGTATACTTATCTATGCTATAAAGGAGCACACGCAATCTAAACAAATGGTACAAGTGATACACTATATCATATCAAGCTTTAGTAAAATCCATCCAGCCAAATATTTGACCTCTCTTGCCACACCTATTTACTCATATAAAATATTTTTTATTTCACTCAAATGTAGAATTATATCTTAAGCATGCATAATGTCTAATATGGAGTGATTCCAATAAATCTTTCAACTGAAATAAAAACATCGCCAACCCTAGCAATCTTCAAGAAAAACTATAATAAGAAATATACATTTCATAAAAGAATATTTTAACAAAAAATCTTAATTTGAAAAGGTCTTCTGAAACTAAACTTAATAAAATAAGAAGCGACCTTGCCCTTAAAAGTGACTTTTTTAGACATAATTTCAACAACATCATAGATCCTTCTTGCCCCTGCGGCCACCGAAATCAAGATAAGATTCATCTTTTACTCGACTGCCCTCTAACCGCCATACATAGAAATGATTACATACAGAACATCCTAAAGTTAGACAATCTTGATATTATGTGCTATTTTGGAAAAACCAGAAAGCAAAAAATAGAATTTATACTTTATGGAGATGAAAATTTAAATAGTGAACTGAATACAAAATGCCTTCAACTATCTTCAAATTATATCGATAACATCTTAGAATGACCATCCTCCTCATTTCACATCACCTGTCATTAACACTCAAATACATCATCATGGGCAAGTCCTGGTGGACGACCGTCTGTCCGTTGCAATCCTACACACTCCAGTGATTTATTATATGTTTTTAACTTTCTAGAGGGGGGCCAATAATGCTATGTAGCCTCGGCCCCTCACAATCTATGTAAATAATTATGTTGAATATTATAGAAATAAATAACAATAACCTAAAAAAAAAAATTACTTATAGCAGTTATTGAATTACTAAATGAAGTTTGAAATTATGTTTTTTTTTAATTTACCTCTTTTTAAATCAAAAATCGATTCTTCATTCAAAAAAACTGTAACAAAATCATAAACTGATACATTTGCAGAGAACCATGTCTATTTTATATGAAGCTGATTAACATACAATAAATTAATGCTATCTCTATTTGAAATCAGTCAAATAAGAAAAACTCAATTTTGTGATTTTCAATTATCTATTAAGTGTGCTCCCTACACAAGTAAAGTTATAATCTGCTCTCAGTGTCGTGTCGCAAAAAGGTCGCGCACGCATTGTTACACATTTTCGCTTTTTAACACCACAGAATGTGACGTTTTTTGACAAAAATGTACACATAAGGAAATCCTTTCGTCCTCCACATTTGCCTCTATATCTCAAAATATTTAAGGCAAATAACTCTGATATCGTATATTTATTAACAATGGGATAGGAGCATCATAAAACATGAATCAATTGATATTTTAGGTGAAATAAATATACGTGTTGCTGTGCTTGAAAATAGGCGAATGGCGTAAATTAGCCCTATTTTAATGAATTTTGGAAACCTTTCGTCCTCCACTTTTCCACATACAACAGAAAACTCATACTTTTGCGAACAAAATCAACTATTTATTAATAAACTAGAGTTTAAGAGCAAAATAATCATGTATGATTTATTAAAAATTGATCTCGTATTTTTTGTTTAATGTACACCTGAAAAGTTGAAGGTAACAAAAAATGAGCAAAAAAGGTCGCTGTCAACATATTCTATTTTTCAAACTCTATGACGTCACAATATGGGAAAATTCATCCTTTGAAATAAAACTTCCATCTACCTTTATCAAGACGAAAAATAAGTATAATAGTCATATATTGTTTGAGTAATGAGCGTTTAAAGACGAAAAATAATTCAAAATGTAACGTGTCAACAGGGGATATTTGCCCGATGTTTAGGTAAAAAACTCTTTTTTAAAAAAGAACGCGCAAGAATCGTGAACGGAGTGTAGTTGATCTAAAAACTTCATCGAAACAGCTTTAAAATGATATATAACTTTAATTAGAATATTATCTTATAATCCGGGTAATCAAAATTACATTCACGCGATACCCTTAAAAAACGAATGCGCCATCTTTTTGCGACACGTCAGTGCTGTAAACATGTACATGTATTCGTGGACATATGTGGATACTTGAGAACAATAGGCCAAGCCAAGTAAGATAAAACAAGTATTTAAAAAAAAATATTAAGGAATTGTAATTGCAATACAAGTAATTTATTTTTTACTTTAGTAAAATGTAAATTATTCGAATTACTAGGTTGAATATTTAATACTGACCAAGTAATATAATTACAAAAAGTTCATCCCTAAAGGTACAAACAATTACCTGGCATAGTAATTAAATTACATGAAAATGTAAAAATAATACAATCACAAGTATATATTTTTTAGAGTGTATTGTATTTTTTACATGAACGCATTATCACCCTATGCAGACAGAGCCTGTGGGAAATATTGGGTGCGGAGCAAATGAGCGGAGGGTGCGGAGCGGAATTTAAATTTGGGATATTTCTGAAACTAAGCCGTTTTGGGACTTCAAATATACCAAGATATGTGTATTTGACACCAAATATCAATACAATTGTTAAAATAGTAGCGCAATTCATTCTATAGCGACGCAGTGTGCCTTAAACCTTTCCCAGACCTATATATTTTGAAATTATCCTTTTAATACTGAGTCCGCAGCATTCATAAAAAATGGTGTTCAAGGTACACTATCTATACAAATTATTTTTGCATCTTGGAAGCCAGGCAGTATCTGTGTGATTTTATAAAAATTCGGAAATGTTTTTCAGATATGAGCCCCCTCTAAATATTGGGTGCGGAGGAGCTCCATAAACTCATCTTTTTAAAT
This sequence comes from Owenia fusiformis, assembly GCA_903813345.2. Taxonomy (NCBI): domain Eukaryota; kingdom Metazoa; phylum Annelida; class Polychaeta; order Sabellida; family Oweniidae; genus Owenia; species Owenia fusiformis. Next base: position 22,249 of record CAIIXF020000102.1, read on the forward strand.
ATGCCCTTATAAGTATACTTATCTATGCTATAAAGGAGCACACGCAATCTAAACAAATGGTACAAGTGATACACTATATCATATCAAGCTTTAGTAAAATCCATCCAGCCAAATATTTGACCTCTCTTGCCACACCTATTTACTCATATAAAATATTTTTTATTTCACTCAAATGTAGAATTATATCTTAAGCATGCATAATGTCTAATATGGAGTGATTCCAATAAATAGTTTCTTAGACATAACAATCCATTTAGGCATTCATAGCCTTGCCAAAGTCGGTCTCTTTTACTTATCTTGATTTCTATCCCATGGTGATTGATATGACCGTCTGAAATCACTTGCCATACTGCACATGGACCTTTAATTTACAGCTTACAGCTGTATATTTTGGTAATAATTCACGATCAGATAAGTAAAAATACCGACTTGGTGGAAGCAAAGTAACATATTTGATCATAGAAAGTGACACAAATATATAATTTATGCAATAAAAGTACATCTCCCCTGTTTTGTATGAAAAATCAACAAAAATATATTATGTACAAAGATATATTAGCATTGTTTTTATTGGATTCATTGAACAACAGGAGACCAACTCATCAGAGAATCAGAGAACGACGCAAACCTACGCCCATCATACCAGTTGAATATCTCACACAAGAGGTATATGAATACATGTAGGTACCAAACCTATAACATACTAATAATGTGTACAAACATATTAATATACCCTTTCATTCTTCCCAGAATCAACTGATATACCAATAACATAACACCCTAAACCGGCCATTTGAATCTTAACCCAATAATACACCACAACCCGATCGGGCACAGCCCGCAACTCAACATATATAACCTATTACAACCAAACACACCTAGATCACCAATCATACAACAGTACAATAGAACATAACTTAGTGACAAAATACACAGAGCGAAATAGAGCATAAACCGTCACCAAAGCCAGCATAACGCAACCTGACTTACAAACACCAGAACACAACCAACTGTCAAATTAACACATTATGTCAAAACCCAATGATAAAACAACAAAGGCAATCACAACCAATTGTTGAATTAACTCAACACAATTGTGCACAACCCAACACTAAACAATTAAAACACAATCAGGCACAACCAATAAAACACAACTAAACTAACAACCACGAAAACACAACGAACTGTGAAATTATCACCACACAATTTGGCACAACCAAATGACAAATCAACAAAAGCAAACACAACCCATTGTTCAAGTTAAACAACATAATTTTTCAAAACCCAAAGCCAAACAATCAAACAAAATCAGGCACTAGCAATAAAACACAATCAAATTGTAATACCAATATACACAACTAACTTACTCCAATTGGAGACAACGCCAATCACACAACACAATCAGACACAACCAGATATCTCACCCGACTAGCCACAACCAGCTACCCAACCAACATAATATATTCACAAGAGAACACAAACCATTATAAAATTAACATAACACAATGGCATGGGCACAACCCAATACTAAATCACCAGACTTACAACCATCAAAAGACAACCGACCCTCAAACTGACACAACCTAGCTAATTCAGCAAAACCTATACCTTCCTGACAGTGACCCACCATTACACAACCAGGCTAAACTAAATACTAATAGATTTAATGAACCCATCAAAACACAATCAGGCACAACCAATAAACCACAACAAAACTTTGATACCAATATACTCAACTAACTTATTCCAACTGGAGACAACCGCACAACATAATCGGGGAACAGGATCGGGATGTCAGGCCTTTCTTTACAAAAATGAAAATAGGAAATGACACACCAATATCATCATCCTATAGGATCAACTGAATGTATTCTACCTGTCACATAATCACTGACTGTGGTTTGGGGAAGCTTGGGCACTAAACCTTAGGGCACTTGTCCCCCTGGTCCCCCAAACGAGGCCGCTTACTATTTGACACAGATCGCATGACTTGATGCGTGTTCAAGTCATACCAGGGGAAGAAGCTTCCTTGGCTAGATTTTTTTCAAAATCATTCATTTTTTCATCATCCCATGGGCTTTCAATTTTTCTCTTGAAAGCACATGATCATCCTAAGCACTTTTCAGGAGTTTTTTTAGCCAAAATTGTCAAAAAGCTTCCCCTTGGCATAAGCTGGATACGGACGCCACCTTTAGACCCAATATCACATTCAAAGTCGGGGTCATGACCAAGCTGCTGTAGTCAAACTAAGTCCAAGACCATGCTTTATATGAATTCAGAGCGTGACTTAGGGCACAAAATATAAATTCAGGTGGCCTAGCTGCTAACCATTGGTTTGATGTCCCTAAGAAATTGACTACGGTATTACAATATTTGACCCTAGAAATGATAGACCCTACGGCTGCCTATCAGCAAATATGACTTACGCTTTATTTGTAAAAATTGCAGGCCACCCATCAAATTTATCGACAGATAAACCTATTGCTTCATCAAAGGTAGCACGATATACATGATAACATATGTTGGGTACTAAAATAATACATTTAGGGAAACATTTATAAAGATTTGAAGGACAAAATAGATCCTTTGGTCCGTTGGTAGGTGCTCTAACACCTCAATGAGGGTAAATTTGGTATACAACATGTGGGATATCATGTCTTTATGTTAAAGATAAGGGGAGAACATATCTATTTGACACACTATACTTTTGAACGATTCAGACATTCAAAAAAATGATTCTTTTATTAAGATATATTTATTGCTTCATAAAAAGATCATAATATAAATCCCTTCAGTCGCCCGAAGGCATTATAGAAGGGTACATTGATAGCACAAAATACAAAATTATGATTAGGTCAAGGGGTTCACTCTGCACTTGAGGTTGGCCATGGGGTGGAAATATTAGATGTGGATAATATAAAATAAAGTATGTAGGGAGGGGAAAACGTTATAGGTTTATTTCAATGAATTCAGCGATTGAGGTTTATAGATGTGAATTTAGATCAAGGGAAATATTATCAGAGCCATGTTTCATTCAGTAAAGGAGATCATTCTGAGTTAAATGTTCATCTGATAGTCCAGTTATATTAATAATACCAGCTTTTAATTTTGTTATCCTTTCTTTAATAAGGCGACACTGAAAGAAAAGTGTTTTTCCGTCTGGGGGGCTCCACATTTACAGTTTGGATTCTCAACATAAGTAAAGTTGTGAGCATATCGTCGGGCTTTAAAGAGTAGATCAGCTCTAAATTGGTTAATTAAAATTTCATGAGATCTTTTTAGATTGAGTTTGGAGGTGCTAATTAAACTTTCTTGGTTTTTAAACAAAATCTTTTGGTGTTTTTTGGAGGATTGGAGAGTATTCAAATTACGTAATCGTTTTGGTAGTCGTGACCAGTTTGATATTGCTGATGGAACTGATGAATTCAAGAACCTCTTTGAGCACCTGGTTGGTAAATTAAAGTCAGATCTATCACGCAGATTGCGTCTTCCCTTATTTTTGAACTTATCAAAAATTTCATCTAAAAGAGTGGATTTGGACCATTTACAACTTTGAACATAAAGTTGTTCATTTGCATTTTTCTTCTTGTGTCTAGAGAAGGCCATTGAAGGAGATTCAAAACTTTATCAGTACAACTACCATGAAGGCAATCAGAGCACAAAAGAGCAGCCTGGTAATAAATTCTATCAAGTCTATTAAGAAGATATTTTGATGCAGTGTTAAAAATAGCAGTACCATAATCAAAATGAGGTCTTATAAATGAGTTGAAAAGCATTTCCAGATCTTTTGAGTTTAATTTTGTTTTAAGATTCTTCAGGGGATTTATCATTTTCCTAACTTTATTATATATTTCTTCAATGTGGTTTTGATTGGTTAGGTTATGATCAAGTATATCCAAGGTGTTTATGTACAGGGTGTTCAAAAAACGCAACCCAAAGAAATCGCGATATCTTAGAAAATACTAATCCAATTATGTTCATATTTCAGGAAAGAAAGAAGAGACTGTGTATGTATAGCCCCTGTTGTTAGTTAGTTGTAAAACACTTGCTCAAAAGACAATTGTACTAGCAATATACGAAAAACGTGAATGGAAAATAACTATATCTTGGAAAATACTAATTCAATTATGTTTATTTCTTCAGAGAAAGAAAGAAGCGACTATGTATGTATAGCTCCTGTTGTCAGTAAGTTGTAAAACATGATGCCTTGGACACCTGCTCAAATGACAGTTGTACTAGGAAAATATGAAAACGGAGTCAGAGCTGACTGCCACAGCAATAAAACCAAATAACTTTCTAACCATGGTGTTTTGGCACTTCAGATTTGGCACAAATTATTCTCATTTAATGTGTGGTGAATTTGTGGAGTTTCATCAAAATCACTCTAGGGACTTTATAGTCATGGTCAAAATGCCTTCTTAAGTCTCCCTGAACCAGGGCGTTTGACTGCGATTTGAAAGCAATTCAACCATGACAGTGAAGTCCCTGAAGCGATTTTAATTTCACTCTACAGACTTATCATTCAGTGAATGAAGATGGTTTGTGCCAAATTTGTAGAGCCAAAACACTATGGTTAGGAAGTTATTTAATTTTTTGCGGTTCCAGTCACCCCTGACTGCGTTTTTCGCATTTTGCTAGTACAACTGTCTTTTGAGCAGGTGTCCATGGCCAAGGCATCATGTTTTACAACTAACCATTGATAGGAACTATACATACACAGTCTCTTCTTTATTTCCTGAAAATATGAACATAATTGAACCAGTATTTTTCAAGATATAGCAATTTCTTTGGGTTGCGTTTTTTTGAACACCCTGTACATTTGTTCTTTCAATTTCAGAGTCACTTAGAAAGGATTTGCTTACATTTTGAGGATTTGCTCTAATTCCATGGAAAATAACTTCACAGCTCTTTTCTGGCTTGAATTGCAATTTCCATAATTTGGACCAATTGTTTAATCAATGTTTAATCAATATTAATTATGCAGGAATACAAGGTACAAAATAAATGAAGTCTCACGCCGTTGACTGCATTTTACTCCCGTTTATGTTTTCTCAAAATAAAAGTTGATGGTTAGAAAGACGAGATCAGTTTTCGGACGGACGGACAGACAGACGGACAAGTGAGTGATTGCAAAAGCTCACCATGTGAGCTAGAAATGAGCTAAAAAGCAGATATAAATTTTTTCCAATTATTTTACAATGCAGAACACCTGAAATCAGTTACTGCATTGACAAAAAGTGAATTTTCCGCAACTAAAATGGCAGTCACTTGGAAAATAGGCAAGCTTTTGAACCTGGACTCACAGGAGGAGGGACTTCTGTATAAAGAGGAACCAAAATGATTTAAAAACAGGAATCTTATTGACCCAGGTTTTAAATTGTGCTTCTATTGTCGACTGACTGAGAGACAAATGGACAAATCATTGTAAACTAAAATGGCTGAAAATGAAAAGAACGGATATAATTTTTCGCAGATTTTTTTGTAACATAATTATTTCATGAAACTACTCTTTACAGTGACATGGCATTTTACAATGCAGGACACCTGGAAGTATTTATAAAGCTGCCAAATGGTCCAAACGTGAATTTGGCAACACAAAAATGGCGACCATTTTGAAATTAGGCTAGCTTATGAAGCAGGAGTTAGAGAAGGTTTTCTACATTGATGTTGAACAAAAATAACTTAAAACGGGAATCTTATCGACAGAGGTTTTAAAACAATTGGATATGTCATATATTGTAACATCTGTAGCATTGAAATTATCAACACACAATATGGCACAACCCAATGATAAACCAACAAAAGCAAACACAACCCATTGTTCAAGTAACAAAACACAATTTTCCAAATCCTAAAACTAAACAATCAAAACAAAATTAGGCAAATCAATAAAACACAATTAAACTGTAATACCAATATGCACAACTAATTTACTCCAATTGGAGACAACGCCAATCATACAACACAATAAGACAAAACCAGATACCTCACCAGACTAGTCACAACCAGCTACCCAACCAACATAACATAACATATTCACAAAAGAACATAACCCATTATAAAATTAACATGACACAATGGGCACAACCCGATACTAAATCACCAGACTGATAACCATAAGACAACCGACTCTCAAACTGACACAATACAATTCGGCAAAACCTATACCTACCTGACAGTAACCCACCATTACACAACCACGCTCAACTAAATAATAATCGATTTAATCAACCCATCAAAACACAATTAGGAACAACCAATAAACCATAACGAAACGTCGATACCAATATACTCAACTGACTTATTCCAACTGGAGACAACCTCAAAAGACAATCAGGGTCAACCCGATAACTACTTGAATTACAACCACCCCCCCCCCCCATTTCCATAGCATCACAAGGCTGCTGATGAAGAACATATCATGGACCACCACCCAAGAGTTAGAAACATCTGGGGCCCCTACCGTGACTCATATGTAAGGGAGAAGGTTCGTTACAGGATCGGGATGTCAGGCCTTTCTTTACAAAAATGAAAATCGGAAATGACACGCCAATATCGTCATCCCCGGATCAACTAAAAATACTCTACCTTTTACATAATCACTGACGGTGGTTCGGGGAAGCTTGGGCACTAGTCTCACTTGTCCCCCAAACGAGGCCGCTTACTATTTGACACAGATCGCATGACTTGATGCGTGTTCAAGTCATACAAGTGGAAGAAGCTCCCCTGGCTAGAAATTTTATGATCATCCTGAGCACTTTTCGGGAGTTTTTTAGCAAGGATTGTCAAAAAGCTCCCCCTTGGCAAAAGCTGGATACGGGACGCCATCTTTAGACCCAATATCACATTCATAGTCGAGGTCAGGACCAAGATGCTTAACTCAAACTAAGTCCAAGACCCTGCTCTATATGAAGTCAGATGGCCTAGCTGCTAACCATTGGTTTGATGTCCCTAAGTAAATGATGGTATTACTATTGCCCCTAGAAATGATAGACCGTACTGCTGCCTATCAGCAAGCTTTATTCGTAACAATTGCAGGCCACCCACTTAAAATCAAATTTATCGACAGATAAGCCTATTACTTCAACAAAATTAGCACGATATACATGATAACATATGTGGGACAGGGTTACTAAAATTATACATTTAGGGGAAAATTTATCAAGATTTGAAGGACAAAATAGATACGGAAACAACAACGCATAGAAAGCGTTAGTTAACGTACTTTCTGTATTGCTGTCGGTAAAGACAAACGTTTTGAGTACACTTTTACTCAATCGAAGCGTTACGGAATTTGATACGGGTAGTTAAAACGTTGTGCGAAACATGTACACTATAATTATTGCGAAACCATTCGACATAGTTGAAAAATGAATTTGATTTTGAAAAACTCGATTTATGTCAAACAATAATTGAATTCATTTCCCAAATTTAAGTCAAATTATACACAACACACTGTGCTTGTTCATATAGTGATACCTTTAGAACTTAAAACAATATAACCGAGGGATAAAATGGGATACGTAAATGACCAACGTAGAAAAGCCTCATTTTTCGTATTTTCCGTATCGCTTCACGCATAAATCTGGTAAAAACGTTACGGCTACGGATCCGTTGAGCTAAAAAACGTTTTGCGAAACTCTCTAATGAGTCCGTTGTCCCGTACTCATTTTGATCGGTTAAATTAAAGACTTTATTTCGATGTTAGAACATTATTAACTGTACAATGAGTATCTAGACACTTTGATTGATTGTTGTTCCAAAGGAATTTAGTCTATGTGCTCTATTAAACATACAGTTCATGAAAATCTAATTGAAGCGACGGTTATTACCGCCATTTGTGACAACTGTATATGACTTTACCATTGTCAGGCTATTCCATGGTGATATTTGGCTCTGGATGTGGGTGTGTAAAATACCAGGGTAAATTGTTTGTTAAAAATGTCTAGTTACACTACATTTACTGACAAATTACTCTGTTGTGTATGCAGTCAAGGATGTTTCTCCCGGTTGTGTAACCGATCGGCAGTTAAAACAAAACGGTACCAAACAAGAAACCGGGAATAATGAAAAAGCTTTCACACCCAGTTAAAAAATGAATGAACTAGTCTAATCCCCAAGTGGAAACTTTAACGAAGCGTCTTTAGAAATTTTTGGTTGACACTATATGAAGTAACCGGCGTGTAAAATGAGACTTTGTAACTGTCTGTAGCCATAGAGAATGCCCACAAATGTCATAAGAATGAGAAATAAAGGAAGTAGTGCGCTCTCCATTATGATCTCCCCATGAAAAAATTAATTCATCTGAATTTTCAAAATGAGTGCACTGCCCTTATTATTACATTTATATGTACACTAGTATCTTGTTGACCTATATTGAGCACTGTATTGATGTATGGCCCACTTTTTAGGGTCATAATGCAATCATGAAGTGTATAGAGGCATATATTCCAAACCAGGAAGTATTTTTGTGTCTATCGAAATCCATTTGCATGCATCCTACGCATCCTCACATCCTATACAAATATGTTATAATAAATAATGAAATATAATAGTATAATCTTTGGTTTTACAAACTTGTATGATATTTGATAAGTGTAAAAGTTGTTTTTGAAGCATTTTTCTAGAGCCATTTTGTAGGGAAAAAATTATGAAAAATGTACAATCTTTTAATTTAAAGTATGACCTAAATCGATTGCAAACTTCATATTTTCACATTTGATGAGATAAACCATTTGTGTCATACTGCAAAATTATTAAGTTTGCAATCGATTCAGGTCATAGTGTATTTTTGGTATTTTTGTGATAATCAATGGAAACTCATGGCCTCTATTGGGATCTGCTGATATCCTCATGTTAAGTCAATGATGCACAGCTCCATGTAAGTCATTTTGAAAATTGGCGAGCTTTTGAACCAGGAGTCATATAGGAGTTTTCTGTATTGATGTTGAATAAAAATAACTCAAAACGGGAAACCTATCGACACAGATTTTAAAGCAAATGGTCCAAAAGATAATTTTGCGAGACAAAAAAGGCGGCCATTTTGAAAATAGTCGAGCTTTTGAACCAGGAGTCGGAGGTAGGTTTTCTATATTGCTGTTGAATAAACATAACTCAAAATTGGAATCCTATTGACAGAGGTTTTAAAACGGGAAAATTGTTGACAGACAGACGGACGTCTGGACAGGCGGACAGACGGACAGACAGACGGACAAGTGAGTGAGCTAAAATCACCCTTAAAGCTGCTTTTAAGAAAAAACAAGCAATGTTTTCGTATATCGCATTGTTATGGTAAACGAATTTTGAATCGATTCAAAAATCTAAATTACATTCCCCGTCCGGGAAAGTCCATGAAGTTCGTAAACAGACCGTAGAACATTGTTTGTAGCTACATTCATTCAGTTCGCACACAGTTTAAAACCGATTTGGCAACGTTTTGAAGAACGCAGTGACAACTGGTCCCGGTGTGATAGCTATTTTTGTTAATTCATAAGCAGTTTTTAATACGTTCATCTCGTCTTTATACCGTCTGCAGTACGTTGGTATCAAGTTTAGATCAGGTTAAATTGTGCGTTCGTCTCGTCTACACAACGTAACCAAGCAGTTCAATTACGTCCTTAATCAGTTGAAACCAGTTGACAATTAGTTGTACCTCGTTTTCAATACGTCCTAATATGTTACTGAATTATCCACCAAAGGACAGGTGGCGGTAAATCTCTCTTTTAGCCCCCCTACAAAACAAGTATATATTGACATGGAATTGAAGAGGAAGTATGACTCATTACTTAAAATGTGATTTCTGAGAGTTTTGACATTTGACCTTGACACTAGGGTGGTTTAAAGGTCAACTTTGAGAGTTGCTATTTTTGTCAAAATTTTACTGTTTCTAATCCAAGGAATGGGTGCAATTGGCTTTATTTTGATTGTGACTGATAAAAGACATGTGAATAGAAAAAGAATTTTTTTAAAATAAATTATCACGGGCAATTACCTGAAATTATTTAGAATAAATACAGATATGGGCATTTTTAGGGGGACTAAATTTTCTTGTTTCAAAAATGAATGTTCTTGTTGCCTTTTGAGACTCTGACAGTATCCTAAGCATGTTTTAAGAGTTGGGATGTGATTATTATTTTAAATGCCCATGGGCAATTAGGATAAAATGACTGGAATTAAATGCACACTAGGGCACTTCAAAAAGAATGGATTTTCTTATTTCATTTGCTTCTCGCCAGATTTCTAAACATGTTTGCTATATTCTAAATAGTTACAGGGTCACTTTTACTAAATGCCCATTGGCATTTGGCATTTTATTTGGCATTTGAAATTTAAATGTTTGAATGTACACTTACTTTTAAAGTTATTTGCCAATTTGCAGTTCCCATATTTGAAACACAAATCATTCAGAGAAATCCTCTTTCAATATATATCATAAAATATAAGGCAGCATTATGTATGAATGGCATGACACTCAAAGGGTTGCCTAAAATAATTTCTACTTATTCCCTATTTAGAAAAACACTTAGGCCATTCAAATATTTTCTTGTAATAATGTCACTAAATTCCATGTTTTCAGAAAAAACAAAATGTTCCCATGTACTCTCTACTTGTAATATATATAAATGACAAAGGGAATTGTGATCTTGGATTATATTGTAGCGAAATGAGTTCCAAGATTGATTAAAAATTACATGTATATAAACTTCATTAACAAGGTCATCTGAACTCAAGAGGTGTGTTACTTGCTTTGGCACAATGTGTTATTGCATTTTCACTCTTAAATAATATATAAAACCCTTTAAATAAATGAAGGTTTTGTTTTTAATATAAGGCTCTTCATCAGAATGCCAACATATAATTAATTTTGGATGGCCTAATCTGTACATGCAGTTATGTAGTGTACATGTATGCCCAGGTTAGCAGCCATATTGAAAACATAAACCAGTCAGGCTTATTTTCATCACAAAAGTTAAGTTTTAGTGGTGAGCCCAAACTCCCACAAAAATGATATTTGCAGAGAAGCTACTTTACAGTCTCTGCATTATACAGTTTCAATATATTTTTTGTGGGAGTGTGGGCTGACGGTTAACTTTTCAATGAAAGGGAATGAGCACCATGCTAAAACTTGATAACAAAATGAACGAAAAATGACAATGTTTTCTAGATTTGCATAGGTAAACTACAACATCGCTAGATTATGTCAATTTTCTTCTCCGAATACTTGTATGCCATATGTTCCATATATTAAATTCTATATAATGATAAGTTTTGATCTTAATAGGGGTTCTCTTTTGAGCATGCTTTTCAACCATATTATATTCATCAAATATCCTGTCACTTAAAACTGCCAACAAGTCACTCCTACTTTCATGAAGTTCAAGGCAATCTAAGAGAAAATGCCTTGTCGTTTCATTTGTCATCCCACACAGAGGACAAATAGTGTCATAGTTGAGTGGGAAAGCACCAGTTAGCAGTTTTACCATATCCCTACACATCCCTATATATTTACAATTCGATTGACAGATTCTCCACCATACGCATGGTTTTATCGTAACTTGTATCGTTCTATAAACGCTAAGTCTGTTAGATATGTTACATAACAAGTGCCATCTGTCTTCTTCATATTGCATTATGCGTGATTTAATGATCCGCTTCCACGCACATTTGGGCATCAGGTCGTAATTCAAAAAATATTCATCAATATATCGCCATAAATTGTATCTTGTCAAAAGGTTCAAAACTGCATTTATTACTGAATAGTTGCTATACAATTTTGAATGTTCAGAAATTGACTTCCATCTAAAGAACTCAATTATAAAAATCATTTTATACACACATGTGGTTGGTAGATTTAAGTTGCACCACAGAAACATTAACTTTTTTGTATCTATGACCGCACGAATCCTCGACCAGCCCAGTTGTACCAAAGAAGCTTCGTTATGCACACTACATGGCCATTGTTGAATACGTTTTGCTATGTGTCTATGTGTCATAATCACATTGTTTCAATGGGAGGATATCCATACCGTATGTCATGGATGGTACCGATATGGACCAATATAAAATAGAGGCCGTCAGTGGATTGTGGGTTCTTAGTACGTCAAATCCATTCGTGCACAGTTTAAGCCCGTTTTCGAGAACGTAGTGAGAACTAGTTTGGTGTGATAGTAGGGTAACTCAGCCAAATTACCACTGATAGACACTCAATATATTAGATGGAATGAACGTAGTTTTTCAATTTAACATTTGTATTTGAGTTTGAAATATCGGCAAGATATGTTTCAATGCTCGTTTCCATGGTAACTGGATACCTTGCTGCTAATAAGAAGATTGTACTTTTTTAAAACCTAAACTAAAAAGTGGACTCCAGATGAATTTTTTTTGTTGACACAGAGACAGAAAGACGAACAGACGGACAGACCAGATAGTCTGGACAGACAGGGCGGACAGACAGACAGGCTGGGCCGACAGACCGGACAGACCAATCAAAATTTGGTTTGCTGATTCGGATTCCTGAGAAAATTCTACCCTTATTTAATAACTCACACATTAAATTTGGAGAACTTTTGTTTTGATCTACTTTCCAGACACAATATCTCAAAATCGGTCCAAAATACTCTCTGACAGCAAATGGCTAACGCTATGAACATACTCTTTGTTATATGTATACCAAATTGTACTCCCACTAATATTTGACGCTATTATATTTCACGTTTTTGGCATTTTGAAATTTCGCGGCTATTATATTAGCTAATTTTCAGTTTTTGAAATTTCGCGGCTATTAATTGTTGAGAAAAGTTGCTTGGTATAAGAATAAGAATTAGAGTCCATTTCACTGTTTCATTTCGTCAGTAAAAGCTAAAAAATAAGAAATCAAAATATCATTTTGCAATAATATGTGGAAAAATATATTCCTATTGTACATGAATGACTTTTGTATATCTTAGATTGCTTCTAGTTTGGCTTAAAAAGTGTGTGGCCTCTTATATTTGGATGCTTCTCTGCCATGTTATTTTCAATAAGATTAACATGGCTGAAATTCCTCAAATTACAAGACGGCACAGGCTTATTGCACAAAAAACTAAAAAATCTGAAATATACAAATGCCATTCATGTACATTATGAATATACCTTTCCATATATTATTGCACAATGGTCTCCCAATTTCTTATTTTTGCCGTTCTACTGACGAAATGAAACAGTGAAATGGACTCTAAGTAAACTAAACTCCACGTTTACCAAAAACATAGAACACAACTACCAAATTAACTTTCAAATAGTAATGGCCTTGTGGGCGAGTATGACATTTATTCATCAGTCCATTTACATCAAGCAACTATACATCCCGTTCCATATAACAAATCTCAACATCTGAATGTTACTCTGAGCAACATTTTTTGCTGACCGACAGCATCGTACATGAACAATGTCAATATCAAATTCTGTAATATTCGCTTTACTCGGCAGTCAGGCTGGCCGACAGCGTTAAACTCTTAATCTGTAAATCATAATATTTTGTTCTGAGCAATACGTAAAGGTGTAGATGCCTAGCTGACCGACAGCGTTACACTCTATGAATGTGAATCTCAATATTTGCTCTCAGCAGTAAAGGCGTAGTAGCCAAGCTGACCGACAGCGTTATACTAAGCTGACCGACAGCGTTAGTGTACTTTTTCAAATCAGTTCTAACATAATATCTAAATGTTTTTTACTGTGTAAATACCCTTAATAACAGGCGAGACAGCCTTACATTTACTCTAAAATGATTGGTAAGCTATTATCATTCCTGAACTTACGGTAAGCTCGTAACAATTAATATTAATAAAACAAATGTTATTCTTACATGAAATAAACGAGGTGAAATCGAAAATCTCTCAACTTCCGGTGAGTCAACCTTAACCCCCTTTAAGGAGGGAGGAGGTACTCGACTTGAAGTCGGCCCCGTGATCCGAAATGAAGCAGAGTTACATACGAGGACTTCGATAAACGATACACCTGTTCTTAACAATGCAATGTTTGGCATTTCGAAAATTTTAACAAATATGAAATATCTTAAAAACATTTGCCTGTCGTAACTTTGTCATACCTTGCTTGCGTGTAAACCGAGAATGACCTTACATTACATACATAATTCACATGTTCAAATGAAACGTTAGAAAATCTATTAATCATAAGAATGAGAAAAATGGCAAAAATAATTGACTCCAAATTTCATCTTCTTATGTTTAGACTCTTAGATTAGACTATTGTCTTTATTACTCACTTTTTACCGATCTTGTGCATGTATATCCCCGGAATATAAGTTAAGCAAGCCGGCAACTTAAATCATAATTATACAGTAATAGTTTTAGTATCACAGTATTAAAAAAATAAATACAACAATAAATGTTTTACTATGTGTATGTAGTTTCCGATAGAATGCAGCTCGTGGTGTCTTTTGTAGGTGACTACCTATTGGTGAGACAAGATAATTCGATGTTACGCAATAAAGAGTTTAAGACGACATTCGGGAGACCATATTGTCCTCCGCAATTAGGTTCCATCGTTAACATCTCTACTCAGACTTTACAGCAATGCTTCACACTTGCCTGTCAATCCAAAGCAAATGTTGTATACTTTGAGGAAAAGAGTGTCTGCTATGCCTATAAGTGTGGCCAAAGTTCCAATGACTGGCAATTTAAATGGCAGAGCAGCAAAAACCAAAATACACGTCATAGAGGACAAACCTATGCAATGCCGCATCCAAGTTATGTGAGGTGCCACAATTCCTACTTTGTGCAAAGATTATGGGACGGTGAGGGAAAATTCAAGGCAAATTGTTCCCTGATTACAACACAGAGAGTTCACGACCTCGATCAATGTAAAAAGAAAGCTTGCAACGATAAAGCGAATGCCTTTAATTTCTACAACCATCCAGATTCGAATTATGGATGTGACACAATGCACTGTGGATGGATTGTTGCCAATAATGACTATGATTTTAACATTGTCGTAAGTGACAGAACACACGTAAAAATATACACCCTTTCCCATACCACACAACCTTGCGAGTCGGTTCTGTGGAATGAATCAGTAAGCATTCCGGCAGTTATTCCAAATTGTCAAGAATATAGCATATTTCCGACTGAACTTATAGTTGGTGATAAGAACCCTCAGCTAATGTGCAGATTGGGGTTCAATTCCTTTCAAAAACAAGTAACTTCCGAGAGTATAGCATTGAAATGCACCAGTGATGATGAGGGAACAGGGTGGAAGTTTTATGATGGAGGTGATTGTTTTCACCATGAGACTGTTACTCAATGGCTAAATTTACCATTTCCCGGTACACCAAACTGTAAAGCATCAATGTATCAATTGAGAAGAATGAAAGAATTGTGTTATATGTCAACCTGTGATACTAATACAGTCATTCCCGAAGCAAAAGATTTGAGGCAATGCATGCTTCATGCTTGTGAGAAGAACTATAATGTCATTAATTACTTTCGCAGTGCGAACTCAGTCGAGTGTGACTTAAGAAATTGTACTATTTTTTCAGAGGGTGACTATGACTTGAAGTTAATCAGATCGCAAAAGCACCGCGCTGATGTTTACGCGCTGAAGTATCAAAAATGTCCCGCCTTTTCAGAAAAAACAAAAAAAATTGAAACCTCTGGTACAGTCGATAAGGAAACGGTTCAACGGATGATTAATGCATTAGTAGATAAGTTAGATAATATTTTGAAAAAAATGCCAAATGGCACGACAGGTGATGTATTGCAAGACATATCAGTTAAAATAGATCATAGAATGAGTGAAATAGGAGCAAGTATCCTGCACGCGTGTAATGTTATTCTTACTGTAGCGATCGCAATGGGTGTTATATGTGTTCCATATGTTCTGTATAGAGTATTCAGGGATTATATGGACTCTAAAAAATAAGTTCGATTACACTATTGCTAAATTGTTTTGTGTATTATTAAAAGGAAGACAAATTATAAATTGTCTCAAATGCGGGATAACTATGTTATATAAGGAATGGATTTATACCGACTTGCCAGATATCCAATATGTACTTGCTTTCACTTTCAGTTATACACGTGTGTTACACCTTGGGTCTATCTACTGCTTCCTAGCTAGACAACATATTTCATTCAGTTTCATGTTTCGAAACAGACAACATAAATAAACATTGATTTGTTAACAAATTATTGTTTCAACTTTACAAGCTATTCAGCATTTTATATTAACAAAATATTATATAAGAAAGAACATTATTTATAACCCTCATAAATAAAACATATATCTAGCCACGAATTAGTTTTAGCAAGGGTAAACGTGACCGAGGATTTCGGGATCCTTCGGGAATTTAAAACGCCTCGGAGTTTGAGCTGACGGCCAATCTCTAAAGTTAAAAACATTTGCATATTAGAAGAATAGTTAGTTTTCTCGTAACTCGCACAAAACAAATTCATTGTTTTTTAAAACTCATACAGCTAACTTTTCACAGGTGGCGCATGCCTTAAAAAATTAATGTTCATGTGTTTTTCATGGTCTTTGGCCACACAAACATGATAACTCATGTTATTTGTGCCCAGTGGCTTTTTAGCGTCCATTTCAAACATTATGTAAGGTTATGTAATACTTTATACAATTATGTAAGACAATGTAAAACGAATTTATACTATTGTTAATTTGTGATACTCCATAGAACTACTTGTTGTGAATTGAACAAAACGTATTCGTGTTCGATGTCAATCAAAGTAATATATTCATATCAGTTGCACAAGGGGTCGGCCCACAAAACTTCTTATCTGGTATAAGAGATAATTTGTGTAATATTTTGTAATGTTAGAAAATATCATGTAATGTTTTTATGTAAAAATAATAAATCAAAATAGATGACCACAAGCTCTTGACACACATATTATACTAATTGTCAGTTAATTATTTCCCTGATTGAGCGGGCGGGAAGTATCTTTATTGCGACCAATTCTGATCATATGCATATAGTTTCATATAAGGTTATATGTTATATACATAAAACATAGAAAAATATTTACAATTACATTTAAGTCACTGCTTCTAAGTAAGGTCGTATAGGATTCTGATTCCAGCACATATTATGTTTGAATAACTCAAAGTTTGTAAAAAAGAAATCAAAGATTCAAAGCATAAGCTATGCAAAGAATATATTAAGATTGTTTATGTATGATTTATAATAAAGGCTATTAATGGCATGTTCTCTTCGTGTTTACCTTAATTTTTGCTGTGGACGTATTTCATCTAGCTTTCTGATGTACCTGATATCTGAATCAATATGGGAATCAAACCCTCGACTCTAGAAATGGAATTAAAATCCGAAAAGTTTCTAAAATCGATGCAGAAAAATGGACAAAATACTTTTTCGCGATTATCGCACTTCAACATTCTTCAACTTCAACTTCTATCGCAGTTCAACATTATACGAAATTTCCTGCGAGCAATAAGTTTCCAACAAATCCGTTACTCTAAGTCACGATGAATATTTCACCAAGTTTTCGAAATTTGACTCCCAAAAATGTGAATTTTATAGTGTTCCAAATCTGTCAAGATCGGATGAAACCCGATGAAAATAATCTGTCAACGGAGGCTATGGACACTACATTAGATTTAATTATATGCACTGTGTGGGAAAGACAATCATTAACCAGAACTGTGATTGTTGTATAACATGATACAACATTAAACCAGTGCAACACTTGCAATGCTCTTATTTGTCAAAGGTACAGCCTTATCACAGTGCTTATTGGGATCCCTTTAAGGACTTAGAAAATTACACGAAAACGCAATTATAGATTTTTGAAAAAAAATTTCAGAATATTCTTGACTGATATGTGTATTTTCATTTTCTTGAAAAATATAGTGAATATTTTGTAAAAAATATGATTTCTGGCCCATTTCTGTAACCACTCCCATCATGGCAGATTATTTGTGAAATTTAGAGTTCGAAAATGTAGTAAATAAAGCCTTAAAACAATTTTCAAGTATTATTTAAGTGAATTATGCATAATGTAATCCCTACTGAAATGTATCCAGCAGATTTATCTGTGATGATGCATGATATGTGGCATAAAAAGGGATTATAATCTAGACCCCTATTATTTGCCCTTCTCAATTAAATAGAACCATGGTTCATTGAATGGACAAATTCACTGTAAGCTATGTATTCCACCTCTTTTATTTTTAGCTTGCAGATCTAAAATTGAATTAGGCAACATTTTCAGTTGCAAAAAAGTGGTGGAAAACATAGCTAATATTTTTTTGTACTTCTTTATTATTTTTCTAAAACATTTCTGCCACCATTTTGGATACAATGCCACCTATTTGGGAGTTGCCAGACATGAAGGCTATCAATTTTCAAAATATTTCCTAGGTGACTCTCTCCATGATGCCAAAGACTTGCCTTTATCCGAGGATAGTGATACTGACATGGAATAGTTTTAAAATAACTAAAATATCTGTTAGGGGTTGGGTCAAAATATCGATGTCAATCGAAAAACGTAATTAATTTCATTAGGGGGAGGGGGTCAAACACTGATTTCATTAGGTGACGGACATCGATTTTCGTTTTCCTAGGAATTTCAATTTTCAAGATTTTTGGTTTTGTTACAAGGGGGAGGGGGGGGGGGGGGTTAGACCTAATAAATTAATTACGTTTTTTTGATGGACATCGATATTTTGACCCGACCCCTTAGAAACTGTATATTCAACTTTTAGCAACTGTACCTATACATGTATTTTGACTAAAAAAATTTCAAACATTTTCCTTGTCTTAACTATGGTGTAAATACTACTCAAAGGCTATTAAGATACCTATTCCCCATGGAAATAAATGTAAAGTCAGGTTTAACTCATGATTTTATTTTATTTAGGTATGTTTAAGGAAATTACCTGATCATTAGATTGATTTTACCAACTTGACCTTTTTGCTCATCATTTGGCCTAATTTTGAAATAGTATTGTGAAGTACATTTGTGAGGATATTCTAGATGCAAAATAAGTTTGATTCTGATCGGGGCAGAAAAGGGGGTCTGTTGGAACGGTACCTTTGATAACATTTGTCAGCCTAACAGAGGTTTTAAACTACTCAGAAACCTTGAAAAATATGTTTGCGAAAAATTATTTAAAGTTGCATATTGATTTAATAATCAAATCTTTATATGCTATTGTGAAGAATACACTATAACAAGACCAAGGCACATAAAACTTTGCTTGCGGCCACAGATAATGTTTTTTGAAATTGTTTGAGGGAACTATGTATCAAAATCCATGCTTCTATCACAAAAGGAAACGGTAGTTTCCCTAAATCTGCCTTACTATCAAGGGTGTCTGAAAACATGTAAAACCAAACAATGAATAAAAAGCTGTAAACATTTAATACACTCAAAATAGGATCGCAGGTGTATCACATGGCTAACCTTGGGGTTTCAGGCTAATGTATTTATAAAAACTAACTCTTCTGATATTGTATTCAAAATATCTTAAAAGCAGAGTCAGAAACCTATGACAACTACTAACTTTTTTCACATTCAACTAAACCTAGCATATAGTCCTACGGCCAAGGCCATTTGTGTCCAAAAAACCTAGATTCAATTTGACTTTAGATTCATGTAGGGGACCCCAAGGCATGTAAAAAAAAGTTTGTGAACCCTTGCAAAGCAGGCTAAAAAGTGCTGAGTCAGCAAATTTTATCATTTTTTGAGTCGGAGTTTGACCATATGCCTGAAACTATTTAATATCTCATCTGAGGTTGCTGCAATTATAATGAAACATTGTTAATATATCAATAAGGCATGTATGAAGAATTCCTGAAAGTTTGTATCTTATCCAACATAATTTGGTAGAGATATGGGAAAATTTGTCCTTAAAAGTACATTATTTTTCTTCAAAATGTCTTAATCAGTCGATAGTTAATCAGTCATTTAAAAAATAGTAAGGGCCTATGGCGTATAATACCTGATTAAAAACTTTACTGATGATGTTAGCAAATATTTCTTGCATAAGTTTCAATAAAAAGTACAAGCATCTATTTTTTCTGATTTTTCTCTTTACCTTCCCCTAAAAATTCAAGAAAGGGGGCGTGGCACATTACACTTCAGTTGTTGAACTTGTTGCTAGGGTCAAATAGAAAATTTGTATCATTATAGCAAAATGTGTTATTCTAAATAAATCTTAACACTATATGTGACATCGTAATATGCTAAATATATTAATTATCTACCATTTTATATTTTTACAGCTTATCATTGCCATACCCCATAAAACCGTTTAGGGTATGTGTGGTCAGTAATAAGAAATACATGTTTGTGTACTAATAACATTTAAGTTCAAAATTGTATTTCAGATGCCATTCTATCCTAATGTTGTCCATGTAGTTATGGTATGTTATGAATGAATTATGATGATAATATGTTATATTACACTCCCCATCATAAGTTTTGTAACTGGAAGTCCCCCTTTGAATCACTTATCAAAGCTTGTCATGCTGTTTGGCAATTTTAAACAAGACATCAAGCTTTTGAAATAAAGCAATAAGGAACAAAATCGAGATTCAAACATTGACAGACATTGATATGTTATCATATGAAAACTTGCAGTTGCCAACCGTATAGAGGGGGTGTTTATGCTTTGTATTATATGTATCATAAATTGTTTAGTTGTAGAAACCTGAAGCCAAAGGAAATAATAGTGCTTTACATTCTCTCCAAGTGATCAATTCCATGGCACTGGGTTTGTTGACATTACTTATATGATATGTGACATTACGCAAGTTTGGTCCTATAAGGCCAACATATTCCAATGGCGCAGAATCCAACTCACATATTCAAGTCCCACCATGCCATATCGAGACCCACAATGTCCCATGAGACCTTGTTAACTTTGCCCCATGGAGTCTCATTGAGTCCCTTCATATCCCATCGAGTCCAACAAAAATTATGTAATTTAGTTTAGAAGGTTTTGTCTAGGTCATTTTGATCCCAAGTTAGCTGACACATCCCATGATCAAAAGTCCCACGATGCCCAATGGGGCTTCGTGGGACTTTGCCAAATGATACCCCATCGAATCTCATTGGACTCAATGGGGCTTCATGGGACAAAGTCCCAAGGAATCCCAAGGAGTTCCATCGGGCAAAGCTCAATGAAGTCCAACGAATTTCCATGAGGTCCCAATGTTAAATCAATGGAGGTCCCAACATGTCGTATTGGTGTATGTTAGGCTTTAGCCAAGTAACTTGCTTTGTTTACATTCATCAAAACGTTAAAAAGAAAAAGTTGTCAAAACTTTATAAGAGCGTGATTATTTGGACTGATTTCACTTGTCTGCAACGGATATTTTAGTTTTACACGAACTGAGCTGGCCAGTGCCGTTCATAATATCTTCAAATAAACTTTTTCTCCTGCATTCAATTCATGACCACATGTTACTACAGAATCCATAGGATCCTCGGGGATGAGCAATTCCATGGGAACACTTGGCCATGGATTGAATGTCTTTAACTGGTGAATAGGTTTATTATGAAGGGGGTTCCATGATAACATATGGTCTTGGAAAACAGATTCCAAAACTCAATCAGAGTGACAAAACATAAGTAATGCTTAATAACTGAGTGTGGATTGGTTGATCACAAGATATTATCGGTCAGTAGCTTAGTACTTTAACAGATAGCAGGGAACAAAAACTGGAACTTACTGTCAATGATGCTGCTCCAGGAATAATGATTCATCTGTATAAAGCATAATCAAGGTGGTAGAAGCAAATGTGAACCCATTGAAAATTCTGATAATTAGCCATCTTGATTCTCAAGATTTCAATTGCTCCAACTGTATTACTACTTGGAAGCTCCATTAAATACTTACCCTATTATACTATTATACTTACATGGAGGTGATGACTATTGACACCAGAAAGAGCTTATCATAAATAAATGAAACTGGACAGAAACTGAATGAATAGTTCAAGAATACTTGACTGGTTGAAAGAGATGCTATACCGGTATAAATGATGATGTCAAGATGCCACATGTTGCACAAAAAATTGTGAAAAGAGAAGAGAGAAACAAATTCTACAGTTTGTGTGTAATAATAATACATCTACAACTAAAATAACCTTAATCGACAAGTGAAATTGATTCCAATGATCGAGATTTTAAAAATCTATTTCTAATTTTGGTGCACATATACAAAGGAGGTTACCTCACTGGCGCTTCTTAACTCTTGAATCCAAAGGGATACAATTGTTTCCTGTACAGAGTACAATCAATTCCCTTGATACAATGTGAAGTATCGAGTGGTAGACTAGCCTTGAAACATTATCTCCGGGGACAACAGGAGCATAGCCAGTTTTCCTACAGGGGGGGGGGTCGATCCAGGGTTCGATCGTCAAAATATTTCGGTTTTCAGTCAGGGGTGTGCGATTGTGGCATAAAAAAGCCAAAAATTAAGATCTATCTTGAATTTTACAAATGTTGATTCAACTTCCTTCAAAATAGGGCTAGAAGCTTAAAATAAAGAGCATTTTAAAACTCCTTTCTTCTTCTATCTCATGGTTATCCCGTATTTTATTGGTTATGGGGGGAATGCGATCCCATCCCTGGCTATGCCTATGGGCAAGATCTATTATTTGGACATAAACAAAACACACACATCTTGTTATGTTCTACAGACTACAACTAAACAATTTATGACATGTAAACAATACGAAGTGTGCAAACTGTAACCACTCTCACTCTTAATCATTTGTTGTTACAATTTGTTATTATATAGCTAATTATTTGCAGCAACAATAGGAGTCTCGTTGCAGTTTACATGGACCCTATACTATAAAGCATGTACACCCCCTCCATAAGTTTGGCAACTGGAAGTAATTGTATGATAGCATATGAAAGTCTGTCAATTTTTAAACCTTGATTATGTTCCTTATTACCATATTTGAGATACTTCGATTTCATTTGCCAAAAATAAACAGGCTTTAATAAGTGATTCAAAGTGGTTCGAGTTGCTAAACTTATGATGGGGAGTGTTATCATTCATAAACATAAACCATGAACCATAAACTATATGAACAACATTAGGAAAGAATGGCACTTGAAATACAATTTTGAAAAATGTTATTAGTACACATACATGTATTTCCAATTGCTGACCACACATACCCTAAACGGTTTTATGGGATATGGCAATGATAAGCTGTAAAAAATATAAAATGGTTGATAATGAATATGTTTAGCATATTATGATGTCACATATAGTGTTAATATCTATTTAGAATAACAAATTTTGCTATAATGATACACATTTTCTATTTGACCCTAACAACACGTTCAACAACTGAAGTGTAAGGTGCCACGCCCCTTTCTTGAATTTTTAGGGGAAGGTAATGAGAAAAATCAGAAAAATAGATGCATGCACTTTTTATTGAAACTTATGCAAGAAATATTTGCTAACATCATCAGTGAAGTTTTTAATCAGGTTTTATACACCATAGACCCTTACTATTTTTTAAATGACTGATTTACTATCGACTGATTAAGAAATTTTGAAGAAAAATTATGTATCTTTAGGAATAAATTATCCCATATCTATACCAAATTTTGTTGGATAAGACCCAAACTTTCAGGAATTCTTCATACATGCCTCTTATTGATATATTAAAAATGTTTGATTATAATTGCAACATCCTCAAATGAGACATTAAATAGTTATAAACGTATGGTCAAACTCCGATTCGAAAATGATAAAATATGCTGACTCAGCACTTTTGAGCCTGCTTTGCAAGGGTTCACATACTTTTTTTACATGCCTTAGGGTCCCCTACACGAATCTAAAGTCAAATTGAATCTAGGTGTTTTAGACACAAATATGGGGTTTATGTATCCCAGCTTATTAGATATAGCAGGGCGTGTTCAAAATATCTAGTTTCAAATCAAGACACCATATTTCAGTGATCAAGCTGTTAGGTCAAGGTAATACTTGTAAAAAACTTAAGAAATCCTTTCTGGGCTTTGCTGAAAAGTACAAGTCATTAATTTCGAAATTTCAAGTTTTACCACTTGAGATGCTGAAGGATGTAGGAATGGTATAATAAATTGGCAATGAACTCACAATTTATTCACTTGGCACCTTTTGAGGTGGATCCCGGCTATGGCATTAATGGTTGAGAAATAGGGATCGAAACCAGCCATAATTTTCTCCTGATGACCATTGTGAATTGTTGTGTTTTATGGATTATGATGACGGCTTTGCGAACGGATGTTGACCCTCTGAATTGCCTATGGATTTCGAGACTGGATTTGATCTATCCACATCATTTGAGACCGAATACTCTATCTTTTATGAGTACTAGTATCTACAACTATTTTTGATGTTATGAGTATTGGTCATCAATTTTTTCAATTTTTCTTCAACATGTATTGTAATGCCTTCAGTATGAATGAAATGTCCCTTGGTGTTCTTGTCCTGGATTGTGATATTGGTTCTCGATTGGAGGGGGGGGGGGGATGTTAGACATTGTTTCTTTTCACGTTAGGTCATGGTTTTGGGATATATAGGGTCTACTTTTCTTATGACAGTTTTACACTTACAGTTTGCTTTTCTTGTTGGGTTTCTTTAAAAGTTTTAGTCACCCTTCCCTTTGGCTTTTGAGCTTATATTTCAATTTTAGAATATTTTGGGCTCATATCATTCCTTGTCATCTCTATTTTCTAAAAATACTCCAAGTATATACTTTATTTGAGGAAAACTAACGATTTTTACAATAATGCAATCATTTGTCTATAAGAATGGTTACCATTCTTATTATTTGGGAGAATTTCAATATTTTTCAGCCATTTTTTGCACTTTGACTCCATTATAACTTCACTAATTTATACGTGAATCTTTTGGGAGATATTATATTTGAGATTGTAAGGAATATATTGGTAGGTCAAATGTTCGTGTTACTTGCAATTTTGTCACTCTAATTCTGCCTTTAGATTTACAAAAATTATTTGAATAGCTATTTAACATAATGAAAATTAGAAGCAAATATACCCTTAATCAATTACTAGGGTAAAATCATAATTTTAAATGAAATGATAAAAATAAAAACAATAACGAGGAGGCAATGGCAGTGACAATAATATTATACAAATACTGGATGATCAGGAGATGGATATACAGGGTGGGCCAAAAAAAAGTTCACCCTTTTTCATTTTGATCAAATTTTCTTATTTTTGATGCAATGCCTCTAAAAATTGATATGTATATAGCTCAGACATTTCTGTACATGTTGTTAGGATTTGAGTGAAATTTATGCAACAGTGTTGTCATGACACCTAAAATATATTTATGGTGTGTCATGAAAAAAAAACAGAAATTCACTTCATTTACAAAATGGCGGATTTCAAAAAAGGAGGGAAATTTGAAAAGAAATTATCATGGTAAATATAATTTTTATGTCAGTTAATGCAAAATATTACAAAGTAGAGTGTTAATTAATAGTCAGAGTTGATGATAAACACCTCTTTAAACAATTAAGTACTCTTATAAACACCCGATACTACCATAGATGAGTTGGTCAACAAGTTACTGAAAATCCATGGTTTTATCCAATTTTCCTCATTTTTACGTTCACAATATTGATAATAATTTGATGGTTTTATGTAATAATATAATTACAAATGAATAAGTTATTAAATTCTACATACTATATAGACAGAGTGCTAAAAAAAGTCCTTATTAAAGGATATGAATCGCATCAATCAAAACTACATATTCCAACAAGATGGGGCTCCCTCGCACACATCTAAAGCGACAATGGAGTTCTTGCATGCCAATGCACCTGATTTTATCCCCCCTGACTTATGGCCCTCAAATAGCCCTGATCTCAATGTTATGGATTATTTTGTGTGGGGTGAACTAGAAAAACATGTTCATAGTGTTCCCATCCATTCAGTTCAAGAACTCCAACAAAGAATAACTTTATGTTGGGAACAATTATCACAACAATAAATTAACGCGGCAATAAATAAATGGCGTCATAGACTTAAACTGGTTGTGCAGGAACAAGGAGGACATATTGAACATTTACTTTAAAAACAAAACAGCCAAAGACACACCTAATGTTATATATCGACCTTGTTCAGTTATCTACATATCAATTTTTTAAGGGATTGCATCAAAAATAAAAAAATGAGATTAAAATGAAAAAGGGTGAACTTTTTTTTGGCCCACCCTGTATATAATTTTCAATCCCGACCAGAAATAACCTATTTATTCCATGATACATCCCTCTTAAATGTTACATTTGGATAATACAAACATTATATTAATAAATGCACATTGTTTGAACTTAAATTTCAAAGTTGATTAACATAATTGTTTTTGTGATACTCCCTAGAACTGCTTGTTGTGAATTGAACAAAATGTATTCGTGTTGGATGTAAATAATATTATAATCTATATTTCTATTTACAAGTTGAGTCTATAAAATGACCCGACTGATGACCTGACTGATGACCTAACTGATGACCTAACTGATAACCTTACTGATTGACTGACCTGGCTGACAATGGGATTTTTCCAATATTGTCTTCAAATACTCTTGACTTTGTATCAGGATGTCATCTATATTTTTTCAAAATTTCAAAATGTCGTTGAATCTGAACCGGGAGTCCGACTTAAATTCCAAGTTCAGATTCGAAATCAAACATTGAATTTGAAGAACATTTTTGATGACCTACTTTCTGGACACCATGCATGTCTCAAAACATTTAAGATACCTTATGACGGCAAAAAACTAAGACTATGAGCCTACTCTTTTCTATCAGTACACAAAATTTCAAAGAAAAATATGAAAGTATAGTGCGGTTATTGTGAAAACAAAATGAACTAGATTTTGACCTTGACCCAAGATCTTCAAAATTTTGACTTGACTTGTGATTTTTGGTCCTTTTAATCATTTTAACCTATTTTACACTAAAAGAAAACAATTTTTAAAATTTCAAGATTGTGTCCATAAAAAGTAATAGACCCCGAACCAGAAGTCATACGTTGATTTTGGAGATCTTTTTGTTGACCTACTTTCTGGACGCTATATCTCAAAACTGGATCAAAATACTTCCATGCGGCAACAGATT
The DNA here is from genome assembly GCA_903813345.2 of Owenia fusiformis. Classification (NCBI taxonomy): domain Eukaryota; kingdom Metazoa; phylum Annelida; class Polychaeta; order Sabellida; family Oweniidae; genus Owenia; species Owenia fusiformis. Next base: position 49,383 of record CAIIXF020000102.1, read on the forward strand.
AACACCATTAGTATACTTTAGGCTATTTGTATACTAAATTTCTAAGAAATATATGTAAGTGTAGTGCTAGGATCGTAGAAATAAGAAAAGTCATACATTTGACTTGGCATTAAAGTGTTCAAATTTTGAACTTAGTTAGCTTTATTGATCATTCCACTATTGTAGACTCCTATTTAATTTGATTCCATAGCTGATAAGTTCACGCCATTGATAGGAATATTACCTTATCGACGTTTCGAGATTTCAAAACGCCATAACTTCCGAACCGGAAGTCGGATTGAAATTTGATTGGCAGATCCGGATTCCTGAGAAAATTGTACCCGTACGTCATAACTCACACGTTGAATTTGGAGAACTTTTTGTTTTGATCTAATTTTCGAACATCATATCTCAAAAATCAGTCAATATACTTTCTGCCGGCAAAAGGCTAATACTATTAGCATATATTTTGCTATCTGTATACCAAAGGAGCACGTAGGTTATCGCAAACAATTTCAGAAGGTTATATCTTGGATTATGAATATTTTCTGACAATGAAGACAGGTTTATCTTTTAGATCAATTCATTATCTCAAAGAAAATTATATACAGTAATAATAAAGTCAAACAAACTCGGAGATATTTAACTAGCAATCAACCTATCGACACACTTTTTCAAAGATGTTGACCCCATTTTCACCAAAAAATGCAATCATTTTTACGTTGTTTAATGCATGACTATTCTTTATTTTGATGTATCAAATAGTTCTTGAAAGAAAAACTTAATTGCTTTGAGATTAGTGTTCCCCATTGAAAAATCTCATGCTATCCATTAGTTTCAATTCATTTTGGTTATCCAAATTCAATATCTTTAAAGTCCCTGGAGCAATCAACTTTTCCTTTTAGGAAATCGAACATGTCACAAAGCACATTCTAATTTTGCATTCAACAATATAATAAAAGGTTGCATTTTTGATGAAAATTAGGTCAGCATTTTTGAAAAAGCATGTTGATTGGTCCATTGCCCCTTCAATATCAATTAGGTCTGATTAACTAAATTATCATTATATATACTTTTCTTGAAGATAATGAATGGATCTAAAAGACCCATGTTCATGATCAGAAAATATTCATAATTCAAGTTAGAATCATTTGAAATTGTTTGCGATAACCTACGTGCTCCTTTAGAAGAATATTATCAATATATAAGCACAAATGCCAAAGGGAAGGGTGACTAAAAACTTTAAAGAAACCCAACAAGAAAAGCAAACTGTAAGTGTAAATCTGTCATAAAAAAAGTAGACCCTATACACATAGTGAAGTATCAGATTCGCAAAAATAAGGAAAACCATTAAATTGACCTAAATTTTGACCTTAGCTTTTCAGTGTCCAAATTAGAGTTAATAGAGAGATTTAGCACATAAGTGAAAGTACAACTTATACGTATACGTATACTTTAAAGGGTCATGTCGAACTATTATTTTTACTAAAATCAATTTTAAATTGTACTAAATGGAACATAACTATTCCCGATACAGAAAAGCTCCATCAACTAGAGACTGTGAATGCACTGTAATCTGCACGTGTAGACTATGCACATTATAATTAAATACTTGCTTCCGTGTCCTAGTAGTTGAAGTGTATTATAAACACGATCCTTTAAAGTGAGCCATGATCCTTCAAAGTGAGTCATTAGAGAGATTTCGCACATAGTGAAAGTACAACTTATACGTATACGTATACTTCAAAGGGTCATGTCGAACTATTATATTTACTAAAATCAATTTTAAATTGTACTTAATGGAACATATTAACTATTCCCGATATAGAAAAGCTCCATCAACTAGAGACTGTTAATGCACTGTCATCTGCACGTGTAGATTATGCACATTATAATTAAAGTTTGCTTCCGTGTCCTAGTAGTTGTCGTGTATTATAAACACGATCCTTAAAAGTGAGTCATGATCCTTTAAAGTGAGTCATTACATAAACAAGTTGATTATTTCAAAGCTTTCATGATCAGTATAAGTTCAATGAACTTACAAAACGTATATATACGTTGATGATTAAAACGTATACAGTTGGATCTCCATACAAAGCTTTACCTACATGTGTGTGGAACAATTGACCGCAAGCATTCTTTAAAATTAATTGGCTGAGTAGGAACAGTATCCAATCAAATACTTTAACCTTCAATTTGAAACACCAATCAAACCAGTAGGTTCTACCAATTCCTTGAAACGACCCATTTAGTAGCTCAACAAATGACATACAGGGTGTTTCATAACGAGCATCTCCAAAAAGTCAATTTGAGAAGAGATGGGTCTATAACATATGTACTATATATGAGCCTATTTTATTCCAGACAAACACATTTGGATCAATTAACATGTTACAGTTCAAGAAAGTACAAATGGCATCCCTTTGACTTATTTATAACAGTCCGAGAAGATCTTTCCTGACGAAAAGCCCACACTATGAAACACCTTAGTTGTACTTTATGTATGTGCGAAATCTCTCTAATTATGGCCATACTCTACGTACAACATGCATGTTTACCTGATCTTTGCCACAATAATGTGTCGAACTCAACGGATTTGACACCGATAGTTCCAATATGCGACCCGTACATATGATAACTGAACTGCAGATACGTGCTCTCATTGAACACAGGGAGGGAGAGGTTAAAGAAAATACCACTCATCGTGTCTGTATACACATAGCGCCCTAGAATGACAGAACTGTATCAATTATTGATAACAGTCAAAAATCGTGTAGAGGGAAATCGTCAATTAATGCTACTGGTTTTCTAGATAACGGTAGATTTATCATAGGTAAATCACACGCCGTCTATTTACCTAAACACGTTTCTAACGTGCTGTCTCGAGTTGGCCCAGTTAGTTTGAATCCCATATCACCCGAACCAATTCGCCAATAGGTGGAGCCTCTTACTTGGTCCATCGAGACATCAAGTTGCTCACAATCAGTATTCTCATCTTCAAATCCACAATTAAAGAGGGTGTTCTGGTCAGCTACACGTGGTTCCATACGCGATTCCACATCACGTATGTGCGAAAATTCTCTAATGAAGTTAATCCCTAAATTATCAGTCTATGTGAGGCTGGAACTCCATCAAAATATTGTTTTATATTTATTCATTAAACATACAATTTTTAGCATACAGTTCATTTCACATACAATTTTCTTACATATAGTTCATTTTCACATAACATTTCTAGGTTTGCATAGTTGCCGTATTTACATTTGCTAATACAATTTTTGGCTATCAAAACCAAATGTTTATATCATCATTTTCTGATCCAACCATTATATCCCTTGTCGACAAACGTAATATTTTGTTCTGATTTACATTGTACTTGTCTTGTACAACTTTCCATAATCCTTTAACCATTTTACAATCAACAGAGAAGTGTTCATATGTGTCTTTTATAGTTATACAATATTTACAGCTTTCATATTCCGAAATTTTCATTTTGTATAATAACATGTTTGTAAGGTAAATTTTGTGTAAGATTTTAAATTGCAATGTTTTGATGTTTGAAAATTCATACCAAATAGTTTTCCAACTCAAATTTTGATAAATTTGGTTCCATTTTTCTTCCACTTTGGGAATCACTTATTCTTTTGCCAAAATAATATTTCTAAAATGTTTCGTTGTGTTTTTTTTATTATTATGGTTATGGTTATTATGGTTACCGCCATATTTGGCGAGCAATACCTCATTGGTATATTCCGTATTTTACGTATTTTACACTTGAAGAGGGAGCCAGAAACCCCTCCTTGGAGGAGCCCTGTGTTCTTTTGTGTGCACAGGTACACAGACATACAGGTACACACCACAGCCTTTTATACGAGTCGTGAACCACTCAGTCAAACACCCAGAATTACATAACGCACAAACAAGCTTGTCTGAACCGGGAATCGAACCCGGGGCCAAGCGATATTGGTAACCTTGACTCTCTGCCACTGAATCATAGCGGGTGGACTTTGACAAACATTTTATTATATTTGAATTATATTTCTTTGTCTTGAATATCAACAATGGTATTCAAAGTGCATTCTTGACTACATTGTACTGTAGTAAGATTGCAGTAGTTTGTCCAATCTGTACAATTTCATCATACTTTTTCATATTACCATCTTGATTAAATAAATCTCCTACCCGTACAATACCTTGCTCAATCCATTTTTTAAAATAAACATTTGATCTTTTGAATTGTATGTTCATATTATTCCAAAAGACATCTTGCTTTGAAACTCTATTTTTTACCTTGATGTCTATTATTGAGCCATTGTTTGATTAACTATCTATAGAACTCTGGAAGTTTCTCTATTTCCTATTTACTTTTGAGATTCTGATAATTTGTTTGGTATTCAAATATAAGTGACCCATGTCCAGATACTTTCAAAAAATGCTTAAACAAATTGTGCCAAGCCGCTTGTTGTAAGAGAAAATCTCTTTACCTAGGTCATGATCATTGTGCTTTGGATAACATTCATATCAATCATATTTATACCCCCATTTACACATTTTTGCCGAAGAATTTTTCTTTTTATACGTTCTCTCCTGTCCCCTTACTATTTTTCCACAAAAATTCGTATAACATGGGATTAATGCTATCTAATATTTTTTGAGGTGCTTTAAATACCATCAGCATATTTGTTATTTGGGATGCTATTAAAGATTTGATCAAAGTGACTTTTCCAATGAGGCTTATATTTCCTTTTGACCACAACTTAATCAATTCTTTCATTCTATTTATTTTATGGTTCCAGTTCATTTCAATTTTGCTACCTTCGCATGAATTAGAGAATGTGATTCCTAAAATTTTTAATTTGGCATTTTCTCCGTGTTTCCAAGTTATATTACTTTGTGAATCCCTGGAGTTTTTATTTTGCCCTAGCCACATTGCTTGGGATTTATCTTTATTTTAATTTGAACCTGTGGTCAAATAGAACTTGTCAGACTCTTTCATGAATTCTTTAAGTGATGTGCTTTAAGGAATACTGTAGCATCATCTGCATATGTGGTAGTTTTGACAACAGTTTCATTATCTATGTTTATCCCTTTAATATTATCATTTTGCCTAATTTTGCTTGAAAATATCTCTGTAGCTAATATAAAAACCAGTGCACTTAAAGGACAGCCTTGACGAAGACCTTGTTTCAGTTCAAATCACTGAGTAAAATACCCACTATTCGTTACTGCTGATGTTGTATTTTTATTAAAAACCTGAATCCATTTAATAAAGCTTTCCCCAAAATTATACTTTTTCAGCATGTCAAAAATGAACGTTTTAGATATCGAGTCAAATGCCCGGGAATAATCTAATGCAACACTCATTGCTGGTAAGTTATCTGTTTCAATATAATTCAATACGTCATCAATAAGTCTAAGATTAAGATGAATTCTTCTTCTCGCTCTTTCATGTAAGCATTTTAATCAGATTCAACCAATTTTTTAATTACTGTTTTGTAACCTTTGAGCTAGTACTGATGCTCCTATTTTATAGTCGACACGTGTCAATGAAATTGGGCGAAAACTTTTCAATTTATTCCTTCGGTAGTTCTTTCCCCTTTGAAAGCAATGTAATGATACCCTTTCTCTGGCTGCATGACAGTTGTCCTTTTTGATATGCAAAGTTTAAAGAGTTTATTAGAAGCATTTTGACTCTCGACCAGAATACCTTATAAAAGGCTGGTGTAAGTCCATCTATACCAGAGGCCTCATCATCCGCTCGTCGCAGCGCAGATTCGCTAGCGCACCGCAACGCAACGCAAGTTTTGGCGAATCGCAAGCAGGATTTGTATCATCCGCTCGGCGCAACGCAACGCAATCGCAAATTGGAAGATGTTTCGATCGCAACTGACCAAAATGTTGCGATAGCTCTTACCCTGCTGCAAATCAATATTACCCATCTTTAAAACAATTGTTATCTATTTCAAATGTGTCAATCCAGGAGTTTCTTTATTGATTGCGTAAGTATGTTCTTTTCTCAAGGCGACTGTGTAATAAAAAGTTAGTTTATGTTTTTCGAAAGTGCTTAAATCAAAGGAATCATTAATGGTATGAGGGGTGTTCGAATTTTATAATTAAATCCAAATTCTGATCGCAAATCCAAGAAAACGAAACACGCAACATTCATTCAAGCATCGCTAAAAATGGGCATAACTTTGAGGTTTTTTCTAAGCATCTGTCTCGAGGTGTTGGGAGAGGTGTCAACTATTATGTCAATGTACAGTATATTGTAATTTTCGATATGCACTGACTTCAGTGAATCAAGGTATTTCTATGTCAAGGCATTAAAAGGTGCTAGTATAAAGTAGAGTAAATACTAGTATGTAGATAACATCCAGGAGTTTCACTGAATGACACCCTTGGCCAAGGTCAACTTGAATGTATAATTTCCCTCGCAATAAACGTCCATGTGGGTATTTTGAAATGAAATGAGAAATTACATTGACCCACCGTCGAACGAAAATGTGTGGTAAACAGTTTTAACCTCTCACTTAGAGTTGGACTCTTATCTCTAAGTCAAAGGCAGGACGTGATATCTTTGATTGAAAAATTGGGTAAGGATTTAACTCTGCTTAAAAACTGGCGTCCAATTTCATTGTTAAACATAGATTATAAAATTGTATCTAAAGCGGTAAGTAAGAGACTTGAAGCGGTTCTCTGCAAATTATTGAACCCGATCAGACTGCCTTTGTCAAAGGAAGACTGATTGGCGAATAAATTCGATTTATGGAGGATTTATACTAGTATATACTAGAGAAAGAAAAATACCAGGCATTATTTCTTTAATTGACTTTGAAAAAGCATACGACAGTATCGAATGGAGTTTTATTGATTTTGCGCTGCGGTACTTTAATTTTGGCGATGAGTTAATCCGATCGGTTAAACTGTTCTACACTGATATCAATAGCTGCGTATTGAACAACGGGCATTCTACTGGGTGGTTTAAAGTACATAGGGGTGTCCGTCAAGGAGATCCGTTAAGTTGCTCTCTTTTTGTTATATGTATTGAGGTACTTGCCCTTAAGATCAGGCAAGATGAAAATGTGAAAGGAATCGATCTAAATGGCCATACTCAGAAATTGATTATGTATGCAGACGATACGTCTCTAATACTCAAAGATGCAAATTCCCTTGAAACTGCCTTAAGCATTTTCGACAAGTTTTATAAATTATCGGGCCTAAAAGTTAATAAGGAAAAAACCGAATGTTTTAGTGTTGGTGCCAACCATGATGGTGTAAACCCGAACATCGGGGGTTGTATTCATAACATCTTCTTTAACTAAATAAGTCATATGTTAACATTGAAATACATTTATATTTCTTCTAACAATATAACAATAAATACAATAAATATCAAACACCAAATTGTGTAGTCAATAAATATCAACTCCCAAATTGTAGTATTTTAATTTAAGGTTTCATGTTAACATTATAATCAATTGTAACATTGCAATGGCTCAATGAAAATGGAACCATTGTATTCATACTCATAGTATTGGCCATGTGGGAAACAGGGTTGGGAATGTTTTTCGTTATTATGGGATACAGGGATATATAAAATGAAATTACAATGGACTAAGTCAACCCCGGTGATGTATAAGTCATGACCGTTGAATATCATTTGATATTCACCGGAAGTCACGTGACTTCCGTTGAATATCGCTAGTTATTTTTTAGTCACGTGTAGGACATGGACCAATGAGAGAGTGAGGAATATGACAGTGATATAATAATATTCATTACCTATACAAGGAATTGATTGAAATGCGTAATTATATTTTGGCCTTACAGCATTACATTCGGGTTAAAACGTTTTAATCCCCAAACACTGGCAATGTTTGCTGTTATATAAATTACACGCTTTCAATAGTATAGCATTTCAGCTGATTGATTCCGCACTCAATTGCAAGTGATATTATAAGCTTTGCAAAATTGATGCCAATACCCTCAATCATGCAAAAATAGGCACAACATAAGAGCGAATAACACGTTTTTGAAAGCCAGGGTCTCATTTTTATCGACAAAATCATATTTCGCTGCAATTATTTCAACCACACACGTCATGTCACGTGACGTAAAATTTCTGCTCTGAAAATGAAATCAGTTTTGCCGCGAAAACAGACGCGTTCTAACTTTATATCCCCGATATCATGATTAAATCAACTTTTGGAATTGTTGGTGGTTCACCATCGTAAAGTGTTGCCTTCATACGCTTAGATAGCATTAATATCTCTTAATCGAGTAAAATGGTTGAGTTACAACTTTAACAAAGCAAACTACCCCGTTTACGACTTGGAATTTTCAATTTTCAATCTGATCGAGTAATTCTACAGAGTAAGTTACAATATATTCTGTAATTAAATGTACATTGGAATGTAAGCAGCCATTAATATAAATTAAATCATGCGATTTAATGTTGATTTGAAAATGAATTCTCGATGAAAATGCACAAAGACATAGTCCATGTAGTCGTCGATCTGATTCAGTGGTTGGCCTGATTCTAATATTTGATCATTTCAGCGATCTTTTCAACGTTTCTTGTTGAAATCTTCTCGCCTCCGGGTATCTGATCAATGTTACCGCATCCACCAAACTCTGATTAATATTTATCTGATAGAATATTTGTATTTTCATGATCAATTTGGACAAGATTTGTTCGTGAAAAGTGTACCGTTGTTTTGACTGCATCGTATTGAGCTAGCGCTAGTCGTTGATTGGTCAAATTTACCGACATAAACATTGGGTCGGTAAAGCGTGTGGCGTGCTCATTGGTACAAGGCGGTCATAATTAGAAATCAAAATAAGGTGTGAGTACCGTTATCCAACATGAAACTCGAAAATTGTGAACAATACTTTGTACATATGGCGTTCATGACCAACTATAAAACGCTTACCTCCCGTGGTGTTATGTATTAAAATGTACCTGTTCATATAAGGGTTTGATTGATCCACATCAAATTACAGGGAATCAGGTTACTTTTCAAGATATAAGATCCATTCATTGTAACTCGCATTTGCTTCCATTTGCTCAGTTCTGAGATCACGGGTACACGCGTAGTTAACATACCCACGCTGGAACTATTTTTGACCTACAATGTTATTTTTGTTATCTAAATGAAATTTGAACTCTTCTCTTTATTTTGATACTAGATAATGGCATACTTTGTACCACAGACGCCAACTGTGGCATTAATTGAACAAGGTCGCATGTTTTCAAATGGACTATATAGGCGGATGGATATGGAACCTCACACCATAAGTTCGATGAGACCTACTTGGGCAAGGCTAGATATTACACTGCGTAATAAAATCGATGCAACAATGCCTGTACTCAAGGAACAAGACAATTACAATAACAATAATGGTGAACGAAGCAATTTGATGATTGACTCTTTATATAAGAACGCTCGTGAAATTATTCCTCCTGAAATAGACGAGACACTAGATGAAAATGGTTATTTAATACCTGAACATAAGCGATACCAAACAATAATAGAAGTTCAAAATAACAGGGAGGAGGATTCTTGTCCATTACCAGTAAACAACAATATGTCCCAGAACAGACTTAGGAAATGGAAAACCAGGACGATAATCTGCGGCATTGGCATTTTGTTATTACTAGGAGCTTTCGCTGCAACTGTAGTTTACATATTACTGAATGAAAAAATGGGTAATATTTATTTTACATATCCTTGAAAATGTGGCAATGAGATTTATCTTAGCTCCATACTGTACTTTATCATCAGGGTGGCCACTTCGATGCAAATTTAAAATAAATCTTACAGTTTTTCATTAATATTTTTTGTATCCGATGCATATATTACACAGACATCTTGAGGTATATATCATATTTGCTATAAATTATATCTTTGTTACAGTAGGCTCACGGTGTAGTAGGGAACACCTATTTTCCTTTTGATTATAACTAAAATCAAATTTTTAAAAATGCAGTTCTATGATAAATAGATAAATGATATTGGTGTCAAATTAAACCTAAATAAATTTCCCATATAATTACAATATTCAATTATGAAAATTAGCTCATTTGCATAAATTATGACAACATAAATCTATTTTTGGTTCAGAATTCAAGTATAGCAATGTATCTATAAGAACTGAGGCTGTACGGTAAAATTTCTTCTATGTTATGACTTTTATTTTATGAGCAGAAGGTATAAGTAACATAAAATATGAAAGCAGATTTGAAATTGGATGAGTACTAACAAAGTTATTAAGCTTTCTAAGCGGCTACCATGAATTATTTAACAATAAGTTTAAACGGCAGATTTGAACTTCTGATAATTTGTAGATGATTTTGAAAAAATTGGTCAATTTGAAGCAAGTTGAAAAAGACCTTTTTGACCTTGAGAAGGTCATTGAAGGTCAAATCTTAAATATAAAGTCAGATTTAAACTTCTGAAAACATATACACCCTTGGTATACGCAGCTAACGAAAATTGACCGGCACGGGTCAAAAGCTGGACCGGCACGGGTTAACGGTTTTATTTGAATTTTAAACAGCCATAACTTGCTCAATATTGACTTCCTCGTGTCTAATTTGAAATATATGATTCCTCCCGATGCTTTTAAGTACCCCAATTTTTTACAGATTTTTAAACGGACCAAAACTCTCTAAATGCGCATTTATGCTCTTTTCTCTCGAGAACGACTGTCTCATTTTCACGATAACTTTTATTTAGTACTTCTAACATATAAGATCTATTTTTCCCCATCAAGGTATGATGTAAATGACATGCTATTTACATATTGTGAGTTTCAATGACGCGCGTTTGATTTTATAAAAAATGCCAAACTTTGTGACAAAGAATTTCATCCTGCTTGCAGCGAGAAGACGGACCGGTTCGGGGCAATAGCATGAACATCATTCAGGAATCTTTATACATGTGTGTTACATCTATTATTACAAGAATCTAAAGTTTTAAATCTTCTCTTAAAACGTCTCCGATAGACCGTTACATGTCAGTTGTAAATTCCAATGGTTAGAATATTGCCCATCTATGCTATCAGGTCATTGCTCTATTTTTGTTCAGAATTGCATTCATTTCTGAACAAAATACTCAATCGGCAGGGCGCTGGCAGAGGAATCGGGGCTTATTTGAGCTAGACATAGCTCGGTGTCTTCTTTCCCTTTTTAGTTTTACCGTAATTATTGAAGATCTAGGAAGTAATACAAGGTAAGACAAAAAACGCCACTTTTTCAAAATATGCTATAACTTTTTTAATTCTTGATATCAAATCATAATTTCCATACCAAATGATACCTAGTATCTAGCCATGGATTATGAATTTTACAATTGCATTGATACTGCTATACCAGCAATGCGACCAAGACTAAAAAATATATCATCAGAGTGAATGTCGGACCAATTGAACTTCTCTTTCAGAACAAATAAAATCCAAGTTGACAGACTTATTACATTAAATTGTTACTGAAGAGAAAATAACGAACAAACCAAGCTAATTACAATGGGAAAACATATGAAATCTAGTTTTTTTTAAATGTTTTATTTCACAATACAATTGATGCTGAATGTTCAGCTCTCAATAAAAGTTTTCAGCGTATCATTCGATCAAAACTCATTGAAGACCTAAGTTCTTGATGGATATTATTTTGAATTAGATACATACAGGGTGTCAAATGGCGTTGTGCCCCCCTTCCACAGCATAAACTAGGAGAAGTACACATACATTATATATATCATTAGAAAGAGCATTCAATTCTGGATAAAATGAACCCTAGATGACCAGGGTCAGATATTGCTACAAAGTTTCATAAGCATTTGAAATGCACCAGTATAGTGCTATTTTTTATTGATTTTTAAAAATTCCTGCATAGACCTTTTTGGTATTGGTGAATACCCGAGCAATAACTGCTTCAATTCAAATTGAGCCCATATTAATGGATAAAACAGAGCTACTTATGGAAGCTGAAGCTGTAGAGAACAGATATTCCATAGATACCCTCCAGGAGAACCTCAAAAAGTATTGAGATCTCTGCTCAAGACACTGCTCTTTTTTATGCCCTTTTAACTTGATATCCAGCCTGACTGGCAGCTGTTTAAAGCTGCCGGGGATGGTCAAACTCTCTTTTAAAAGTTAGTTCAAATTATGTATTATTTTCTATCATCCATCTTCATCTTTTAACACTTTAAGAACAATTAAATGCTCTTTCCAATGGTATATTGTATGTATGTGTACCTCTTCTAGTTTATGCTGGGGATAGGGGGCACAACGCCATTTGACACCCTGTAGAGGTATGAAATATAACTTGGCGTTAAAAGTATTATAGCAGCAAAGTCAACATGACTAATATCGATATCATCTGATATTATCCTCTTTCATTTACTATGTGCCTTGATTTTTTCGAACAAATGCACCAGACAAAATATGCGATAACAATAATACCATTGTTTTCCAAATTGAAACTGGAAGATATGAACGCCTTGCTGTTCAAGATAGACTTTGTGTGATTTGCAATGAAGAGGTCGCACTTGCGATGCTAATTTGATGTGTGCTATGCATTCGTACTTTCAAACCTTCTGGCAAACTGTTTTTAATAATACAATACATCTTATTATCCCACGATTAATCTGTACAATAACAGCTATTGATATTTCTGATATCATTGAAATTCGTGTGATATTTTCCAGAAAATCGTTTATCAAACTCATATGCGTGTGATATCGTTTATCTCACGCATATCCGTGTGATATCACATTTGCATTTCGCGCCACAATATTGTTGGGAATTAGGTCAGATAATTTATTCTCTTTTGAGAAAAAAGGTCCATTAATTTATTCTCTTTAAGTTTCATTGGTGTATTAAAGTACGATTGTGTATATAATTTGATTAGAAGGCTGCTAAATAACGATTAAAAATTGTATTTATGACGAACTATATCACAAGGTGATCGTAATCATGGGATAAACCCAATATCACATAATTTCTCGTGATATCATTTTATCGCCTCGTAGATATCAAATATCAACACTCATTCGCTTCGCTCACTCGTGTTGATATTTGATATCAACTCGGCGATAAAAATGATATCACTCAAAATGATGTGATATTCTGTATATATTTTCGACAATGTCTGTGGTACAGACTGTGTGCCAGGTATATAATCTTCTAGAGACTTTAAAATATCGGCGATAATACGGATAGCTCTGATCAATAAAATAGAGTGTTCGCAACTCACTTATAGCATAACTTATGTTTTTGCGTATAGATACTACCCTATACTTTAATACACACGATCATAAGTAATACGTTATTAGGGAGTGCTATATGGGAGTTGCGAAAACTCACTAATATGAGTGTTACAAAACGTATGTTTTCTAAATTACTTGCTGGAGTTAATCCCAAGAAATAAAAGTCTACTGGGTTACCAAGTTTACAATTTAAAGCAGTAAAATGCCCACTAATATCAATGGCTATGGGTCTTGTGGTAGGACAATATTTGCACATTTTTCTGCCAGTATTTTGCTCTCATCAGACATAATAACGATATGCACACAAAAAATAATACAATTCTTTGTTCAGAATGTGGACGAAATTTTCAAAGAAGGGATAATTTTTTAGCTCACCTTGCAAAACACGATAACAATAAAACTAAAACAAAATGCGGTAGCTGCGAAAAGGTTTTTGCAAATAACAGTAACAGAAAACGACACGAAGAAAACTGCATCCAAAAGATGCCTGAGAAATGCAAGATTTGTTAAAAAGTATGCACGAGCAGGAGAATGAGAAAACAACATGAGTTAGATGTGCACAGCAAAAGAAGGGATTACATTTGTACATGCCATGTAAAATTCAAACAAAGAAGAAATCTTCTTGCGCATTGTAAAAAAAGAGGACAAGCATGTAGGCCTATAGACCAGGAAAACGACAAGTGACTTCAACATGTAGACTATCACTAAAGGGCATGTTATTGTATATGTTTCTCATTTTAGTGTTCCTGTTTTATTTTTTCTCATGACATTTCAATGTTACATCGTATTTGCAATATTTTTGAATAAAATATTTTCTGTCTTGAGTTATTGTTTCTCTGCTAATAGAAATCATATAGTATACGATATATATACCGATACTGTAAACCTTGAAAGTACTGTTGACTGAGAATAATCGAATACTAGTAATACGTGAAGAAATATTTGATAAGTTGATCAAGATATCGTATTTCACGAAAAAAAAACATATAATACGATTCAGATTTTTTCAATTTCTTTTTTCAATTCTGATTTAAAAATAATAATTTTGAAACAGTACCTAGCAGCGGTCAACAGTACTTAGTAGCGGTCAACAGTACCCAGTAACGGTCAACAGTACCCAGTATCGGTCAACAGTACATTTTGTTGACCGTTAATTGACCAATCAAAATTGAGTATTTCAACTGAGGTACTAACAATGTCTAGCAATCTACGTACCTGTTCGCGGAAGTCAGTAAGTTTTTAAAGAGAAATACTTTTGTATTCCGTTGGATTGATGAACCGAGTGAGATACACGTAATTCCAAGAGATAAACCTTGTATTTCAACCGATCACACATAACCTATTTTCACATACCTTCAGAGGCATATTTGCTAGAAGCATAGATATTACATGGACACTTCTCTTGCAGTTGCAATGAAATTTCCCCGTGCAGTGAACAATTTACTGAGGTTCAAAGATTTAAAAAGATAACAACGTTTCTAATTATTTACTAATCTTATCATCATTTACACATCTCGGGATGCTTTTCATGCCAGATCCGATTATTTGGGAAACTGAAAAAATATTTTTGTGACCCATGTAGCAAATATTCGTCATTGTAGTATTGTAATGATAATAGGAAAGCATTTTTAGTTCTACAAGTATGAGAATATTATAATGTTTTGATATTTCAAGCTAACTCTCGATAGAAAATAGATGGTGGTGATTAAACTTTGTAAAGACAAAAACGCGATTGGATGTTATCGAGCTATACTAGGAGAACTAAAGAATATATATTTCATATCGCACTTTTCAAAACAGAAATTGCTATGTTCAGTGATACAAATTATTCACCTACTCTTATACATACTATTTACCTTCCTAGTTATGGGGTACAAAGGGATTATGCATTGGGGAGATTTTAATATGGAGTTTATATAGGGGTAGGAAATGCATATCTCCGGAGCAGTAAACCCCATTTCGAAACCCAGCGTAAATAACTGCTTTATCCTATACCCAGAAGATTTTTAGAATTGCCGAAAGTGGAAAGGTATGCTCGGGAGCGGGAGATATGGCGGGAGATACGTAGGTTCTGGATATGGAAACTTAAGAGTCGGGATACAGATGAGAATATATCTTGCTAACTTATCTTCCTAAAACTACTTGGCATAGGATAAATAAAGATTACTCTATATAAGGTTCTAGGTTTCAAGGGCAGATAAATTATATGGTCCTAGGATAATACCAATATTCAGAACCTACTAAAGGAAAAACTGTTTATCCCATGCCCCTTTATATTCAATGGCTTGATTTTTCCAGCGCACTTGGCACTTAGATATTTAAGATAATGAGAACTGAGTCTAACGTGAAGCGGGAAGATACATCCGCCTGCTCAGCCGGCATGTGAATATGGATTATGTTGGAGGTTTTTGGATACAGGGTTTATCCTCAGGGAAATATGTGTATTTCCCAATGGACCGCAGTGACCGAGGGATATATATATATATATATATTGAGTTAGTTATTTTCAAAAGGTGGAGTGAAGTAATAGTACCTAGTTTGGTCAATAGAGGGAACATTAATCTGTCCCCGGGAGGATTTTCCCCGGGAATGTAACTATACGCTTTGTACCTTCCAATCCCATCGTGCATGTCCTACTTTGAATATTTATAATTTCTGATTGGTGAATGTATACCTGGGAATACACCTAATTATTTTTTGCCTTTGTACAAATCTATATGAAAGAAAATGTAATCAAGCTGAGTAGTTTGTGCGGCTAGTTAGCTTATAACAATCGAAACAAATATAGACGCCAATACTTGAGTTATGGATGAGTGGTCGGTTTGAAAACACACATTTTGTAAACATTTGTTATGTGAATATATAGGGATAAGGATTGACAAACCATAAAACTGTAAAATTTAAAACGCTTGCTTGCTCTGCGTGGATAGTGAACTTTATAAATGAATTCACTGGACAGTCCAGCCGGTGAAATATTGTTCCCTGTCATGCAAATGATGGATTTAACACGAGTTTGAGCTAGTTCATTCTGCCACTGTACGCCCGTCGGATATAACAATTTTACCAATACAGTCAAAAATCTCCTCCGTTTTTATTTGAATTGAGAGATCACATTCAAATTGGATTATTTCCACTTCTATTTGTATTCAATTATCCTATTTCTATTCCATGCTAAATGGGAAATAAAGAGATGTAATAATGATAACTGAATATGATCATGGGCAGCTGGATGCCCATTATATAATGTTGAGTTAACCCAAGGATGAAGAGTTAATCAATTTGAAAATATAATATTTTACATATTGTACATTTTGAATGCATGTTGATATTAAACCATGGTTTCCGTGATGACCTTTCAATCGCGATTCGCGATTCGCGATCACCGTACTGTGTCAACTTGAAGTGTGTATTTTCCCCAGATACGAAGGCAAATGCAGGGTGTCCTTGCGGCAAACGTTCGTTCCAGTTTCTGCGATCTGCTGCCGATGTCACCTGTCGTATGACAAACGACAAATGTGACTTAGGTTTAACATAGGATATTTTACAACTTAATGTGATTGTTTATAAATAGATTATCCTACACTTAGTGTACTAAATGTATAATAACATTAAAAAATAAATTTGATATTTATTGGCAAAATGAATATCCGGAGGATATCGTAACGATATACTCCGGGCGGAGGATATCGTGACGATATACTCCGGAAAACCCAACATGCGGAGGATATTGTGACGATATACTCCGCTTGTTGATTTCCCGCCAAATTGACTCTATTTTGGCATGGAATTCATTTTGCAATGATATTATACATTTAGTACACTCCTTGTAAGTGTAGGATAATAAGAACATCCTATGATTTTTTTCAGAATATCATTTTAATCTACTCGGTGATATTGATATATGCACTCGTTCGCTTCGCTCTCTCGTGCAGATATCAATATCACCTCGTAGATAAAAATGATATTCCTCAAAATCATAGGATATCCTATAATTATTCGTAATTTACTAACGTGTCTCAAACATCTACCAGCGTCGTTTTGACTCCAGTTGCAAAAACAATATGTGGTGAATAAGTGATTAAGTTTTATTTTGACATGATACGCTATGAATATGACGGTAATAATGAAATAATAACAATGCATTACGTTAGGATAGATCGGGGGATAGATTTTTGTGGAAATCGTTCCATGATGTTAGAGATATTGAACTGGAGGATATTGCCACGATATACTCCAGAAACCCAATATGCGGAGGATAGTGTGACGATATACTCCGCTTGTTGATTTCCCGCCAAATTGATTCTATTTGGCATGGAATTCATTTGCAATGGTATTATACATTTTGTACACTCCTTGTGAAGGATAATAAGAACATCCTATGATTTTTTCAGAATATCATTTTAATCTACTCGGTGATATATGCACTCATTCTCTTTGCTCTCTCGTGCAGATACCAATATCACCTCGTAGATAAAAATGATATTCCTCAAAATCATAGGATATCCTAAAAATACCCCATGGTTGTGGAAAAATATAATTCATATCAATAACTAGATATAATGGACAGTTTTCAAAACCAAAACACTTAGAGTGAACCATCTCTAACTTTTTATGGATGGCATTCGCCTTCGGCTGTCGGTGATTATCGGCGTTCGGCGGTCATGGTGTGTAACAAATGGTAGGTTGTAGCTGACATTTTGCATGTCAATGAATTGGTCATTTTAGATTACTTTGCAAAGGTATAAAGTTTTAGAAATCGCCGCTGCCAAGCGATTATGGAAAGTCGATTTGATCACTATCCCGGAGACATTAATAAGAGAAACGTAATTGTAGGTTAGAGATGTTGATTTTGTGGTTAGGAAGTATATAAATGTCCAAAATGATTTGTCAGACCAACCCTGGTCATTGATACTAAATGCGATACTCGGTATAGGATTATTAGGCGATCAGACGAATAATATTTTTGTAAATGGTGGGTAAATATGGATATTTCAGCCCAATGTAAATGTAATGGTCAGTTCTTGTGCTGTACCAATCTGTATTGTTACTGAGATTGTCCCCGTTGATCATCTCCGTCGCAATACAGAAAATATTGGTGCGAAGGGACAATCTCAGTAGCAATACAGAGGATCACACGATAAAAACGTTATTGAATGATTTGAAGTGGCAAATCCAGATACGGCCACATATCATGCCGTCTTCCAATTGCAAAGACAATGGATCCTTAATTTAAAAAGGACGAAGACAATGACAAATGATAATCCCTAATCCGTTGTCAAGTTACAATTTCAATCGGTAATCAAAGTGAGTAATTTTCTCTCGCAGTTTGAACATATATTACCTTTACCTTAGTAGCGAGATACTTAAATGATTGTTGAACGTATTTGACATACTTGTTAAACATGCAAATCACGAACAAAGAACGTTGTTTTATTGCAAAATAAAGAAACATGTATTTAAAATACAAAATAACATTAAGATAAAACAGTCTTATACAAAAAGCGATATAATGCAAAAAACAATATCGTAAAATGGTACAACATAACGCAATCCTGTGCATTTGACTTGAACAATCAGTAGTACTACCTTGCGATACATACCCCCGGGTACATACCTTACATAATTGCGATAATATGCGCTAAAATTAATGCAAACAAATGCCTATCACTAATGACTAGCCCTCAAAGGTTTGGTATGTATTTTCGTTGCATGATTTATATGTTATCGTTACTGATGAAAGATTTTATTTTGTGCTTTTCTAATTATAAGTGATGCACAATTATCTTCCAAACTAATAGAGGGAATTGTATTTTAACGTAATGCGATGCAAAATTAAAAAACAAAAATCAATATAATTGTACACTCTAGTCAATATGACACAATACATTACAGTTTGGTGAAACGGCACTTCTGCATTTTCGTCATATTTTTGCTCGTATTTTGCCCATTTGTACACCATTCAATTTGCTACCAGTCTAGCAGTGTACCGTATTTCATGACCATCAGACTAATAATCATAATTATGTTACAGCACTATGTCGCCCAACCTTTTCAACGACCCGACTTCATTCATCAGCACGCGTGGCCTGATGATATGATCTCCGTTCTGAGGTTATCAATTGTCCTGAGTTCAAGCTTGTATACTCTATTTTTTGTTTAAAGTGCTGTAACATTATGACTATTAGTTTGATGGTCGTGAAATATAATAGGCCGGTAGGAATTTGAATGGTGTACACAAAATATGAGTGAGCAACTTGCTAGGGTGTGAGGAAAACAGTGTCGGGGTTACCGTTTACAACCACCTTTTATAAAACGATGGTACACTCCCCTCCATAAGTTTGGCAACCTTTGCTCCCCCATTGAACAACGTGTTAA
This sequence comes from Owenia fusiformis, assembly GCA_903813345.2. NCBI lineage: Eukaryota > Metazoa > Annelida > Polychaeta > Sabellida > Oweniidae > Owenia > Owenia fusiformis. The sequence continues at coordinate 69,008 of CAIIXF020000102.1, forward strand.
AGCCTCTTTACCTTTTTATTTACTTAATCTGCGAAGAAAATACATATTATCGATGGAAAAGTAATTTGAGCTTATTTCCGATTCCTCCAAATTTTCTTAATTTTTTCCTCAATTATAATAGGTCGAAAATTAATGATTTTGATGACTTTTTGAAGATCGACATGTCGCAAGTCATACGAGAAAAAAACAGTCATCCGAGTCCTTGCAAAAATATACAAGTTAGGTAGGCAACTGACTTTGCAACTTATTTTACACAAATTGGTACGTTTCTTCAGGTTCAACAAAGTTATAGGTGTTTAAAGTCAAAATTGTTTTTTCAAAACATCTCCTATTGAAATAACACAAGAGGCGAAAAATGATTTTCAAAAATGACTTTGACGCTCTGCAACTTTTGTATTCATCAAGTAAAACCAAGACTTAGTGAATGAAAATATTAGAGAATTCTATTTTCTATGTAAAAATATTTTAATCTTTTACTTAATTGATATCTGATTTGCCCCGAACCCACAATTTTCCATTGGTTTACATGGGAATGACGATTTTCAAAAATTCATCTTTATCACCAATTTTCGACCTATTGTAATTGAAGGAAAAACTTTTGGAGATTTGGAGATATTGGAAATAAAGTCATATTACGTTTTCATCAATAGTAATAAGTATTTTCATCGCAAGTTAAGTAAAGATGGTTTAACACGTAGTTCAATGGGGGAGCTAAGGATGCTAAGTTTATGGAGAATAGTGTATCTCGTTCAGTTACAATAATTTAAAAACAAATGATAATAACATGTTGTTGTACAGTAACACATAGGCTAAATAAAAGGCAACCCGAGAGAATATAAAAAAGTACCCAATAACAAATTCATTACATCTAATATATTGCAGTGCAAAATACTATTTAACGCAATATAAAAGAAATTCAACCAAATACTAAAATAGCGTAAAACGGTACAATGTATCAACGTGAAATTAAATACTTCAAAGTACATGTATTTTGAATGTACGTCAATAAGAAAGATCGGCATGAAATGCTAAAAGTATCTCGTAATTCAAAACAATAAAAAAGCAAAGACAATAGGCTTGAACAACAACTGTATATAAAACGTTACAATATATTGTATGATCTTGTAAAATCTGTATGATAACATGTGAATATAATATTTCCTGATACCATTTTTAATTGACTCACTGATATCAATATCTGTACATTTTTTACGCTCGCTCGATCGTCAACTCGTATATATTTCCTTATTGCATAATAACACGTTCTCCCTGGGAAATAGGCAGAGAATAGAATTTATATTCAAAGAATCCCGTAAAAGATCCCATTCATCCAAAGTTCCGTAACAAACCATATTCGATCCCGTATCAGCCGTATCAAGTTGAAAATGTAATTTGATTTCATATTTTTTTCACATTCTCAAACTAGACTATCTTCCTTAACTTCGAGCCAAATTATTATCCGCAACGTGACTTATTAGTAGGTGTAAATCGGGAAATAAAAAATCTTACCGAAACCTAGTCCCAGAAGTAGTCCCGCCATGATACACTGACGATACGTCTGTGTAACTAGGTGGGTAGCAGTGATCTTACTATAGTACACTAAATATGCTATTTCTCTCCATGCCAAAGAGTATGTATCAAATAAAGCGTGTACTTTCACCAAATATTTGTTTTATACGTAAAAAATTATTCATATTATAATCGTTTTTTAGTTGAGTCGATTGGTGAGTAAGTACGTTAGTAGGTAGCTGATTACGTAACTGACTTAACCCATAAAGTAATATTTGGTTATCATCATATTGGTTTTTCGAAATGCAAAGCACCATAGAATCTAAAACGGAATTCAGATTTCAATTCTGATTTCAGATTAGGATTTCTGAAAAGATTGTACACCTTTTTCATAACCCACGCGTTAAATTTAGAGAACCCCGTAAAGACCTAGATTTGGACCTCGGCTTTTCAGTGTCCTTACTTTGAATGTCAAAATCAGTAAAAGTAATCAAAAGACGACGTCTTGCCTTTGAAATTAGATACTTTTTACAAGGAATATATTGAAAAAAGAAGGAGACATATTAAGGGACGGCTGAGAAAAGTGGTAAAATAATGTATGTATGACACTAGTACAATAACGTCATTTCAAAGGGCAATAAAGTGAAATATTGGACCAAGGGCCCAAGGTCCAATATTTCACTATCTTGCCCGCAGAAATGACGTTATTACTATTATTACCACCGTTAATGCCCAGGGCTGAAATAGCAAATTTGAAATAGAAAATCTTACGCACTGAACGATATCACTTTTTCGGGAAACATAGCCGGGCGGATAATGTCATTATTGCCCGACTAAAGTCATTAACACCCGACACAATATTGCTCACGTCAATATAGCAATTTAAATGCCTTTTCAACTAGTACTAAAACCCATAGAACAGGCCCTGCAAGGTGGTAATAATGTAGATTATAATTCAACCTATTCCATTTCTTACAAAAGATCAAATTGAATTGACCCGTCAATAATTAAATATAAAGTACGGCTGTTTAACCTTTTTGTAAACTCTTCAGCTAAGATCCACCATGTGTTTGGTGTTTTATGGACAGTTAGAAAATGAGAAAGGCCTGGATGTAACATGCACCTTATTCTGAAAATTGTCTCCTGAAGGTCTTTCACACGACTACAGATCAAACGTCCCAAGCAGCGATGCGTTTACCGTTAACCATAAGTTTAACATTTTCAATAAGGGCGCAATAAAGTCGTATTTCAAAGCAATACATCACATTTGTGCAATTGGAGGGGTCATTCGTATACGGTCAACTTAACTGTCATTCTAAAAAGCATCATCCATTTGTATTTATTTGTCACTGGCAGGTTTAAGAGCATCCATATAAACATTAATTTAAAAATGTCAACTCTGTATTCATTCCCCACCAACATAGGGATTCGTAAGCAACGGGGCACTCTTCAAAAGCAGGGAGCGATTGAAAGATTAAGCTATTTATTAGAAATACTTTTATCTCCATTTTACCAGAACCAGAACAATATTATCAGCACACCATTAGAAGGCTTATCCATTCTTCTTAAATCTTATTTTAAACAAATGTTTGCTGTATTTGTAGCTATTTAAAATCATGAAAGCGTCTGTAATATTATCTATATATTATGTCAGTCAAATGCATATCATTTCCCAAAAGTCTGATTCAAATCTGTTATGAAGGACGGTATACGTTTTTCAATGATGCGCCGAATTATGTTAAGTTGCTATCTATTTCATATCGTCCAAACTGTATGTTGTTAGTATGAGGAAAATATTTCGCCATTTCCTTTAAACGTTCTATACGTTACAGTTCGTTTTTTAGTTTCCAAATGTTTCATTCAACTATGCCATAAAGGAGATTGAAACTCCGTGTAAATGAATATTTCCTTTGTATTTTCTCTGCATGTTTTGCTGATCTTTTAACTGTTTTTCAGTACCTTAACTAAATGAAAATGTATAGCGAAATTAATTAAATACGCGCTGTGTTTTGAACTTTGTAAAGGATTTACATTTGTAAAATTGTGCTTCCCTGCCTTGGAAAGCCAAGCCTTCTCTATCATCGCCTTCGGGACGCTATGCAAACGGTATACGTCATTCTCATAAAGTTTAAGGGCGGCAATACTTCAAGTATACGTATAGGACGGTATGCGTCCAAATTAAATACACAATGGAAGTTGTTCATAGCGTACACGTAAATCATTGAATGACGGGCATATCAGTAGTTTTACGATTGTTCACCGTGTTTATACGCCTATTTTTGTAATCATACATGGTCCACTGGCGGATCCAGATCCATCTTGCCCCCCCCCCACCCACCTTGTGGGCCAAGAAAAACATCATAGGGCCCACAAAATGTTTTGGTAAAAAATTACATAGGGCCTCATAAAAACCGAGCCTTTTTGGGAATGATTTGACAACCTAGGCCAAATTTTCAAAGAATGGGGGTTAAACTTTCTTCTGGATCCTCCAGTGTGGTCTAAGTTGTTATTTCGAAAAGGCCAAATAATTGCGATATTGAATGTGCAACTCATCACGGTACACCTCGCCCGACGAGTGACACGTGTTGGTAAAAGCTATCCAATCCAGCACATAGAACTCATGCATAATACAACAAGTTCTGGGATTGAAATTGTATAGTAGTTTAAGCCAATTTACTGACTGAATTACTCAGTTGGAGTAACATTCCCGGGGAAACTTTCCCGGGGACAGATAATAGTTCCCTCTATTGACCAAACTAGGTACTACACTTCACTCCACCTTTTGAAAATAACTAACTCATATATATATATATATATATTTCCAGCTGTATCCAACTTGCTCTGGAGCTTTTTACCAACCTAATCTTTTACCTCAAATGCGTCGTAGAATGGGATAAATGTTGTTATACAATAAATATTTTAATTAAAAGTGTCCCAAGAAGCGATGGAACAACCGAAGGTAAGTTGGACATGTAACGGTTTGTCGGAGAGGTTCTAAGAGAAGATTTGAAACTTTAGATCCTTGTAATAATAGATGTAACACACATGTATAAAGATTCCTGAATGATGTTCATGCTATTGCCCCGAACCGGTCCGTCTTCTCGCTGCAGGCAGGATGAAATTCTTTGTCACAAAGTTTGGCATTTTTTATAAAATCAAACGCGCGTCATTGAAACTCACAATATGTAAAAAGCATGTCATTTACATCATACATTGATGGGGAAAATAGATCTTATATGTTAGAAGTACTAAATAAAAGTTATCGTGAAAATGAGACAGTCGTTCTCGAGAGAAAAGAGCATAAATGCGCATTTAGAGAGTCTTGGTCCGTTTAAAAATCTGTAAAAAATTGGGGTACTTAAAAGCATCGGGAGGAATCATATATTTCAAATTAGACACGAGGAAGTCAATATTGAGCAAGTTATGGCTGTTTTAAATTCAAATAAAACCGTTAACCCGTGCCGGTCCAGCTTTTGACCCGTGCCGGTCAATTTTCGTTAGCTGCGTATACCAAGGGTGATATAGATAATTTCAGTCAGCCTATACAGTATTCGTTAAGTTGGAAGTTGCAAAAAATTGTTACAAACGCCGATAGCCAACCAGCAACCACCAACCGACGACCGACGATCGCCGTCAAAAAGGAGACCATACCAATATGTCACCACTTTTTGGTGGTGACAAATTAATACATCACAAAAGGTGGGTCTAGGTGGGGTTGAATAAAATACTTAAACAGTGTAGATATGTAAACACCAGAAACTTTAGTCTTAAGTGCTTTAAGTGGGTTTATAGGTTTATCAACGCGCGACACGAGCATGCTTATTTAAAAGTCAAAAGTTAACTTACCGTCCAAGATTTGTCCTATGTGTTTGTGGTAGGTGGTTTTAGCTATCGCTTTGTCACAAAAAACAATTTGCAAATTAAAATGTTTAAATATATTTGATTGTATAATGTCCCCCATGCTATGATTGACATTGTGTTCAATTTTGAATTTAATCGATCAACTCTGTGGAAAGTTACTGCTTCAATTAATGAATTTTCATCTCGATTTTACTCCATTGTTTCTCTTTTGCATTGAGTTTACACCAGACAACAAAAGGCCGCGATGGAACAGAAAACTAAGGTTGGTGCATTATTTTCTACAACTATGTATCGATGAAAGGATGAACGATTTATGTAAGCGTCGCATTCGGCGATGCATTCAGTAATGTATATTTTGAACGTATTCTTTGCAAATTGATGCCCGGGGATAACATGAAGCGAAAAACTGTCGAGTTTGATATTCAAAACTACATAAAATTTAGCAATTTGTTTATTTTGTCGTTAGGACATGGTCTGCATTGCCTAACAACCTTGGGGTATAAAAATGTAACCTACATACGATCATACAAAGCCAATTGAGCATTGGAAACCACCTAATATGTTCTACTCAAGCCATATTAATGTGTTTTGAATTTGCGGTAACCTAAAAAATTGATGGACGGTTACGCGAACCTCATTTAAATATGAAACCCCGATTCATTGTTAATAATTTTGCCATCTTCATCAGTATTTGATGCTTATTCTTCTTTTGTCTCTTCATTGCTATCTTTTTCACTTTCATTGGTTTCATAAATAAAGAAAGCCACAGTTTTTTTCCGTGCCCTATAGAGACTCAAACAAGAACGTCTCTTGCGAGTCCTGAAAACAAATATTGGAAATTCAATATTCCATTTCTCACCCATTATAACAATAACATGGAAAGTGGTTATCAGATCTAGCAACCTTGACTTGACAGGAGTACATGCACGCAACTGTCCCCTAAATATCTAATGTACAACTAATACAATACGTTACCGTCCATAGAATTCATACGTAGTCGTCTAACGACATTGCGTTTGAAACCTTATTATTTACAATATAAACCACGTTCCTGTTCTGGATTTGTCATTTTATGGCTTGTTTATATACAGTTTACTTACGAAAGTACAGTTAATATTCTGAGTGGCTCTGAGGCACATGTACCGAGAAAACACGAGAATGAACTAAAAATTATGAACTTGGATATCTCAGTCGGTAGGTTTACATCTTATATTCTGCTTCTTGTAGACCACCTGGCAGATTTGACCCAGTCTTTATAACCATCCATATATACGTCATCGAATGGAACTAGTTTAAAGGAAATCTTATCTGTGAATATTGCCTACAGGCGAGAAAGAGGACATGCTGCCTTTCCCATCCGCCATTTTTTGTTATCGTAACCACAACATTTTGCAAATCCCCTTGACGTAACCGTCATGCTATAACACCGTGGTAACAGAATCCTGAGAATACATGTACCAGCAGTATATCTGTTCGGTAATAATTATAGTAAACTTTTTCACTTCATCATCATTCTGTGTCTTACATTAGACTTGAAATAAATGCATTTCTTCTACTCTTCAAAATATGTGAAATATACTAACGTTAATCAACGTGTGTTAAATATATACAATTGCAGGCTCGAACTATCTCTGCGAATGCGAAAATGTGTCTGCGAGAACAGATAAGGTACATAAATTAACAGATTAACATTGCGAATACTGTTTTTGTTCATGACTTTTCTAATACCTGTTAAATATGCCACTGATATGACTATAGCTATCATTGCTATTTTAACACTTGATTTTGATTTTAATAGTACATATTTATTAGTTGTTATATATATTGATAATATTTGGCACAATATCTTTTCTCACTCCTGTAATTCTTTGTTTAGCAATTCTGTTGAACTTATTAATTTATAACATTTTGAAAAATTAAACAACATCAACTAAAATTGTCTTGATCATATATCTACATCATACATGTATGATGCCAAAAAGTGGCCCCAGCGGATAACAGGCTTCGAAAATTTTGCATGTTTCCATTGAGTACCATGTTAATTCATCAATCTTCAAAAGATCCCCTGCAGAACAGTTCAAGAGCAATAAAATCAATCTTCCTAGTACGTAACCATGACTTAAATGTCTTCAAAATAATAAGGGTTACAAGCTGAATTTTGTCTAGTTCAAAAGATATTGGTGTTTGAATTTTGGAAAATTCCCATTGACTGCCATTAACAGGATCGTAAAAGGTTCTGAACAAATTATTTGATTCTGGACTTGACATAATTTCTTTTTGACGAAACCCAACCTAATGCCTGGGTCACATTTGCTCCGATCCATCGGCCGGCGCCCGTATTGTATTCAATTTTGAACAAAATGCTCAATCGGCCGGGCGCCGTAGTGAAAATCGGAGCAGATGTGACCAAGGTATTAGGGTAGATAGATTTCCAGGAACGAACATATGAACTGAAGGACAAATGTAGGAACTACCTTATATGAGATTTCAGAAGAATAACAGAGCAACAGAATAAATTCCTATTTTCATGACGTGTAGATTATGCTTATTCAATAGTATGTACAAGGAACATAAGAAAGGTTCATCTGGCATAATAATAATCTTATATGTTCATATTATAACACATTACGACCCCCAACGATCATGTTCACAATCTCATCAAGGACCTATTAGTCCAATTATTATATTGAGAATGTGCTATTGAAAAAAATGTTCGAATTTATATACTTACGAATGTAGCAACGTGCAAACAAAAGTAGAAACGAACGAACAAAACGAACATAAAAGCAATGTACATACTAAGGAGCGTCCCAATATACGAACGAAAGGACGAACTAACAAATGTAACAAGGCACCAACGTACGATTACGATCGTCGTAACTTATCAACGACCTTACTAACGTACCTATGTACGAACGAACATATGAACTGAAGGACAACTGTAGGAACGGTCTAATATTAGATTTCAGAAGAAATTTACGAACGTACCAAGGTACGAACATGCGTACACACGGATAAAAGAAAATATCAATGAAAAAACTAAAGCACGAACGTAAAAACGAATCTACGGACGACAGTGTGAACGTAATAACGAGCGGAGAAACAAATGAATAAAACGACATAGGTAGGAAAAATGTGTACGAGTAAACGTACAAGCGAACGTAATTAATTATGCATTGATTATAAGGTTTTAACAGATAATTTACGTCCTTCAGAAAAGCTTTATTGAACTTTTATGAGCTTCAACTTGATGTTTAAGACATGGAAGCTTTAAAAAAGAAGACTGTCAATGAACGTAACCTTTAACAATCGTCATTTCCGAATAGTCGATTTAGTTCTTCTTGCCCCGATTTTCTCCCCATTTTTATCATAAATCACCATTTAAGTTATAAATAACTACATTTCTTTAATTTTTGGTTTATATTTTAGTTAATATAATATTATAATGTCATATTTACAGAAGAGTTCCCCCGATTGCAATGATATCTATGTTTGAACGTCATTGTTGGAAATAAAGTCAAGTTACGTTTCCATTAATATTATAAGTAATTTCATCGCAGGGTAAGTAAATAAAAATTCAAACGTAAAGGGGCTTTAACACGTAGTTCAATGGGAGAGCAAAGGTTGCCAAACTTATGGAGGGGAGTGTAAATATGAATATTACCTGCCACTATTCCATTCATATTTTCAAAATCATCTCCAAGTTCTCAACAGTTCAAATCTGACTATAAGTCTAACCTTTAATGACATCCTCAAGGTCAAGAAGGTCTTTTTTCACCTTGCTTTAAATTGACCCTTTTCAAAATCATCAACAAGTTCTCAGAAATTCAAATCTGACTTAAGATTGAACTCATAATGTTATGAGCAACTAGGTGGTGACATTGTATTTTACACTAGACAGAGCCAGAACCTTTGAGAAGTCCTGTAATTTTAATGTGCACCGGTACATAGATATACAAGTACCAAAAGTCTCATACCAGAAGTCTCATACGGGTTGGTGACTACTCAGTGAAACACCCAAAATGATCCGGCAGTTGAACCCGTGGCTAAGCGATTGACTAGTGGCAATGAGACAAAGTTTAGTACTCAAGAAACGGCGACTTTCATGACCTGATATGATTGATAATTTCTTTTTCAGAGAATACATCATTTGAGGATGGACAATCGGAAGCTGCAACTCTCTCAAATGGTAAGATTTCTATGAAATAATCCAAATGGTTTTTAGCTGTATCTTGAATATCATTTTACGTATATTGAACATTTTATTGGGGAATATCTGCATGTATCTCATACTTGAGTGGGGATATCACCCTGGAAGATATATCATATCTGAGGAGCGGGCAGGATATATTGTATATGTCCCAGGCCAAATACGGACAGATAAAATATATCTATCCCGCTCCTGGAAATTTTTAAATAAAAATTGTTCTTTTTTTCGTGCAGTGTCATGATGCATCTTGGGACTTCTTCAGACGAAAAATTAAAAATAAATCTGAAATGTCGAGTGAAATTCTGTAAAAACATGGATAATAGACAGGAAAGTGACACTTATTTGATTGATAAAGAAGGAGCTATCGGAAAATAGAGATAGATAGTAAATATATGTTGACACACGTAAGAAGTCAGGTATGAATGTCTATTAAACAGGCGAATTTCAATTCATTATCATGCTCTGACATTACTTCCTGCGAAAGCTATAATGTGGATATTGATATACACCCCCTCCATACGTTTGGCAACCTTAGCTCCCCCATTGAAATACGTGTTAAAGCCTCTTTACGTTTGAATTTTTGTTTACTTAGCCTGCAATGAAATAACTTATAATTTTAATGGAACGTAACTTGACTTTATTTCCAATACCTCCAAATTGTCCCAATTTGTTTTCTCAATTACAAAAGGTCTAAAATTGATCATAAATTTGATGCTCGAAATCGAATTGTCTAACTTTTTTTTACACTAAGTATTTAGTTTATTTGATGAATACTAAAGTTACAGTGCTTCAAAGAGTCATTTTTGAAAATAATTTTTCGCCTCCTGTGTTATTTCAATGGGAGAGGTTTTTGAAAAACAATTTTGACTTTAAAGAACTATAACTTTATTGAACCTGAAGAAACATATCAATGTTTTGTTAAATAAAGTTAGCAAATTCAATTGCCTACCTCACTCGTATATTTTGCAAGGACTCGGATGGATGGATATTCTGTCATACGACTTGCAGCAAACCTACCATTTCCCATTGGTTTACATGGGAATGTCGATTTTCAAAAATCCATCAAATTTATCATCAATTTTCGACTTAATGTATTTGAGGAAAAAAATTGGAAATAAAGTCAAATTACGTTTCCATCAATAGTACAAGTATTTTCATCGCAGGATAAGTAAATAAAAATTCAAAGGTAAAGAGGCTTTAACACATAGTTCAATGGGGGAGCTAGGTTGCCAAACTTATGGAGGGGAGTGTAATAGCTTTCCCACGGCGCACTTGACAGCTGAACATGTCACCCCAAGTATATAAAAAGTGCCCCAAAAGCATTTATAATCATCATGACATATAATATGGTATGTGGTAAGGACACGCCCGATGATCGGGAAATGGGACGGTGTGGGGGTGTAGGCGATTTCTGAAAAGTTCAACAAATCTGAAAGAATATTTTTTTAAAGAAAAAGTTTACTATTGAATTGCTTGAATGGATAGGCACACGGTATGATGAAATATCTCAGGTCTTCAAGGAGTTTTACAACATTAAATATTCAACAAAACCGTATATGTTCATCACAGGGCATTCGTTTATTACTCAGATTTCTATGTTGCCTATCTGTGTCAGAGTTACTCACTTCGAGAGCCATGTTTGATTTTGAAACGTACACGCATGGCTCTCCAACGGAGCAATCGACAGCTGAATAATAGTGACCTTCAAAACACGAATTAATGTTAATCAGCGGCTTACTTTTGTTCTCTAACAGTGCCCTACATCAGTATCATCCATCCTTGCAAGTATTGGGGCGCTGAAGTACTTCCTTTCGATCAAGACTTGGAATTGTTAGTCGAGTGAATGTTTTTTCTGTCAATATGGTGTTTTTTGCTCGGACATTTTCGTAAATCTCCAGAGGTTGTCCGAACCTACCTCATTCTCAAAATTCATTTCGTTTGTTGTATACCTCACTATCTAGCAAACCGCCATATTGGAAATGGGTCTAAAAACATTCATTCGAAGAACAATTCACAAGTCTTGATCGAAAAAGAAGTATTTCAGCGCTTCAATACCTGTACGGATGGATGATACTGATGTAGGACACAGTTAGAGACCAAAAGTAAGCCGGTGATCACATTATTCATGTTATAAAGGTCACTATTATCTGAGACTAACATAGAACAATCTCTAGAGATTTACGAAAATGTCCGAGCAAACCGATACGCTTCTAAGAAATGAGATCAATTAAGAAAGGCTTGTATATTAGTTTAAAATTGGTATGTTGAAAATAAACCGACATCTTTTATTTTGACGAGCACCTTAACCATGGTTATTAAAGATATGCTAAGCAGATAAGTAGGTCAGTATTACATAATCATGAAATGAATAAGTCTGAAAATACAATTGGTCAGAATGTACTAAAACCTGCTTGAAACTGAAAAACATTGCATGCTCTATTCCACACAATTTGGAGGCTTTTGAAATTCGCAGTAACAATGAATAAGTGCCTGTATATAATCATTGCATAGAAAACACTTCATGAAGTGTTGATCAGATTATTGAGTTGACCAAAATACTCCTTTGTTTATTATATACTAGACTACATACATACTGGCACCCTTACATATATGTTATTGTACATATTGTAGAATTAGCCCGTAAGAGCTTTGCAAAATCAACATCTTATACTATCAACGTAACAGACGGCTTACACAACCTTACAGGAAAACTATTATAGACTAATTTGAAGATAAGACTGATATTGTCATATTGAATTATGATTATAAGTAAATAATATTTTTGTAATATTTTGCACCGGTATAACCATGCGAAGTAGAATAATACACAGGGTTACCCTAAATTGTAGAAACATGAATATGTTTCTTACAATCAATTAATTCATATATCCCAAGGATTTCACCTGGTCCCTTCCTAACCAAACTTTGTTTTAATTTTGATTTTTTACTATAAAATAAAGTACTCTTTTTGACATCTTATTTTTATTTCCATATGTTATTGACGTGAGAACTCAAATGATCAATGGGAAAACAATGCTAAACTTGCACACTGAAATAGGTATTCCAGCAGACCTAGGAAAATATGGCTAGAAAAAGATGCTACACACAAGGGCTACAGGTGGACAAACTATTCGTGAAAAGTATTTTAAGGGTCGGATCACTAAATTCATGATTGAATTGAAAAGTTTTGAATGTAAGAATGGATGTATTACCAAAGAGGAAAATATGAAGAATTCATATTGTTTATTAAGAGTGATTATTTAGCATGTTACTGAATATCTCATCAACTGACCTAAACTACAGCAGCCAAAATAAGCATATCGAAATATTATAATTCAGCATGATTCGGAGAAGGGGATTATACAGTTATAAGGGATAAGCAATTTATTTATTATCTTACAATTTAGCTCAATTCTTAAATTTGAAGATCTACTGCTGTATATTGTTCAATATGCATTATAATATATCGATTTGATGCTAAGAACTAGTATGTGATATGATTGATTTTACCTTTTTGTCATCATTGCTAAGGAATATAATAATACCATTCCAATTAATGATAACTTACTTATTGTATTAATTTTGCTTGATACACATGCTGGAAGATATGCTTTTAAAATTAGTAAACCATTACCAAAAATATGGTTACCCTGTAGTAGTGAAAGGCACATTAAAAATGAATATCACCCCTTCAATCTATTTTTACAGGTTTTTATGATTATTTCACATTTTTCTATATTTTGTTTAACCAGGAAGGTGAATCTTCTTCATTTTTCCTCAAACATTTCGTCTTACCAATATTTATTATATCTGTCAATTTCGAGAAAATCGCGCTGCTACGTTTGAAAATAATTCAAATAATGTTGTTTTTCCCATTGAGCTCCATTATAAAAATGGAATTTTCAAACTTAATATTTTAAAATTCTACGTGGTGAAAAGTTGCATATTGAGTAATTAGTTGATGTTATGATGTAAAAATTCAAAACAAAAAGGAATAAAGAAAAAATGCCACGGAGAAATCTCATTAGCATCTCTTTAAATTAAAGGAAAAGGGTTCATTTATTGATACTGAGATTTGCCAAGATGAAATAGGTGTCGAAGTGACTTATGGGATAAAAGTGTGTTTTTGCAATTTTCTTTTAATTTGATAAAAAATATTTTTGAAAATTTATTATATGAAATACAGTCTACATTAGTTGACTCTCAAAAGTCAAAATATATACAATGATGTTTAATAAACTTGGGGGAATTTTGGGAGCTTAATAGTTTTTTCTTTGTGATTTTTCTTTGTGTTCAAAATATGATGACATCGTTAACATATTTTGACGAGCAGCTTGACCATGGCTAATAATTGAAAGGTAAAGGGTTCATTTACTGATACTGAGATTTGCCAAGATGAAATAGGTGTCAAAGTGAGTTTTTGTGTAAAAAATGTGCTTTTGCAAAAGAAAATTTTAAATTGATAAAAAATAAATTTGGAAATTTATTATATAAAATACAGTCTAGTTGACTCTCAAAAGTCAAAATGTACCATGTTTAATAAACTTGGGGGAATTTTGGGAGCTTAATAGTTTTTTCTTTATGATTTGCATCCAGTATCGACTAAAACTAGCGTGTTCAAAATATGATGACATCGTTAACATATTTTGACGAGCAGCTTAACCATGGTTAGTGATTGAAAGGTAAAGGGTTCCTTTATTGATACTGAGATTTGCCAAGATGAAATAGGTGTCAAAGTGAGTTTTTGTGTACAGAATGTGTTTTTTGCAATTTTTTTTTAGAATTAATATTTAAAATATTTTAGAAAATGTATTAGTCAAGTTGACTCTCAAAAGTTGATATATTCCATGTTTGATAAACTTCGGGGGATTTTGGGAGCTTAACAGTTTTCTCTTTGTGATCTGCATGCAATATCAACTACAAGAACACAAATGTGTACAACATGTCCCCACCAATGGGTGATTCTGTATACTGCACATTTTCCATCCTGAATGCCTAACACTAACCAGTTGAAAAGACAAGATTTTAAGAGAAAATCCAATATGACCGCCTTAAAATTTAGTAGGACTGCCTAAAACCTAAGTAGTTTGAGATGTTCATACAAAGAATCATTCCTGGAAATTTGAAATCAATCTGTCAACTGGTTTGCCAGGAAACGCGTAGACAAGACTTTACAGAGAGGATTTCAGGATTCCAAAATGGCCACCTTAAAATTTAACCAGAATGCGGAAAACACTTATAAATTCCAAGATTTTCATACTAAGAATCACGCCTGAAAATTTGAAATCTATCCCTCAAACGGTTAACCTGAAACTGCAAAGACTAGACTTCAGATCAGACAAGATTTCAGGACGGAAAATCCCAAATCGCTGCCTTGACATTTACCCAGAATGCCGAAAAACTAACCAGATCTAGATTGTCATGCTAAAAATCATCTATGAAATTTGAAATTGATCCGTCAAATGGTTATTCCGAAAATGAGTAGACAAAACTTTACGGACACAATTTTAATACAGAAAAGTGGTCCAAAATGAACCAAAAAGAACCAGCCCTGAAATTTTGAAATTGATTCGGAAAAAGCGTAGACAAGACTTTGCAGACAAGATTTTAGAACAGGAAATACAAAATAGCTGCCTTGACATTTACCCAGAATGCCTAAAAACTAATCAGTTCTAGTAGATTTTCATACTAAGAATCATCCCTGAAAATTTGAAATTTATCTACCAAACGGTTCACCTGAAAACGCGTAAACAAGACTTTACAGACAAGATTTTAGAACCGAAAATCCAAAATGGCTGCCTTGACATTTACCCAAAATGCCAAAAGACTAATCAGATCTAGATTTTCATACTAAGAATCATCCCTGAAAATTTGAAATTGATCTACCAAACGCTTCACCTAAAAACGCGTAGACAAAACTTTACAGCAAAGATTTTAAAACGGAAAATCCAAAATGACTGCCTTGAAATTTACCCAGAATGTCAAAAAACTAATCAGATCTAGAGTTTCATACAATGAATCATCCCTGAAAATTTGAAATTGATCTACCAAACGGTTCACCTGAACGCGTAGACAAGACTTTACAGACAAGATTTTAGGACGGAAAATCCATAATGGCTGCCTTGACATTTACCCAGAATGCCAAAAAACTAATCAGATCTAGATTTTCATACTAAGAATCATCCCTGAAAATTTGAAATTGATCTACCAAACGCTTCACCTAAAAACGCGTAGACAAAACTTTGCAGCAAAGATTTTAAAACGGAAAATCCAAAATGACTGCCTTGAAATTTACCCAGAATGTCAAAAAACTAATCAGATCTAAAGTTTCATACAATGAATCATCCCTGAAAATTTGAAATAGATCTACTAAACGGTTCACCTGAACGCATAGACAATACTTTACAGACAAGATTTTAGGACGGAAAATCCAAAATGGCTGCCTTGACATTTACCCAGAATGCCAAAAAACAAATCAGATCTAGATTTTTATACTAAGAATCATCCCTGAAAATCTGAAATTGATCTACCAAATGGTTCGCCTGAAAACGCGTAGACAAGACTTTACTGACAAGATTTTAGGACGGAAAATCCAAAATGGCTGCCTTGACATTTACCCAGAATGCCAAAAAGCTAATCAGATTAAGATTTTCATACTAAGATTCATCCTTGAAGATTTGAAATTGATCTACCACACAGTTCACCTGAAAACGCGCAGATAAGACTTTACAGGCAAGACTTTAGGACGGAAAATCCAAAATGTCTGCCTTGAAATTTACCCACAATGCCCAAAAAATAATCAGATCGAGATTTTCATACTAAGAATCATCCCTGAAATTTGAAATTGATCTACCAAACGGTTCACCTGAACGCATAGACCAGATATTACAGACAAGATTTTAGGATGGAAAATCCAAAATGGCTGCCTTGACATTTATCCAGAATGCCAAAAAACTAATCAGATCTAGATTTTCATACTAAGAATCGTCCCTGAAAATGTGAAATTGATCTACCAAATGTTTCACCTGAAAACGCGTAGACAAGGCTTTACAGACAAGATTTTAGAATGGAAAAATCCAAAATGGCCGACAATAAAAAAGTGATTATGAGTTTCTGCTGATATCATTTTACAAAATTATCGCATATGACTACTGTTAACAATAACATAGGCCTTTGCAACACAGTACACCTGAAATTATCTATAAAGCTCCTAAATAGTTAAAGTATGAAAACTCAAAAACACCATTCAAATATGATACAAAGTATAATCGCTTGCTAACTTTTCTTAAGACATTCAAACTGGCAGCCATGACTGAGCTAACAGGTCCAAAACCTACACAGATGTAGAACGAAGTGAGCTGAACAGGAAGTAGGTATTGAGTCGAAATTTTCTGTACCGCATCTGTATGTACTCATAAGTTATCCCTGAAAAGGATAGGTATCGATATGGTGAACTGAATTCAACAATGTTTTTCTCTTAAACCAATTATTGAAAACATTTTGTAAAAACACGGTCCTTTATTTAATGTTGACTGATTGATAACAATTAAATGCGAAAATTATGTTTATATATTTTATAAAACTGTTTTTGTTACATATTTTGGTTTTTAGTGCAATTGTTTTTTGTCCCTTTCTACCAGTTCTTGAGAATGAAATAAAATGTCTACCCGAACCTTGTTCGAACAAAATAGCATATACAACATTTTCTTTTTAAAATAGTCTTTATTCAGCTTTTGGTTATTTTACATAACATTAACAATGACATAAAATAGACAATTCATACACTTTTCATTTTAATAATTTTGATACAACATTTCACTTTGAACAATAAAATACATTTTTCTATAATTAATTTCATATTTTATCAATGAGATCATGCTTTCAAATGTTCTTTGTTTTTTACTGTTCAATTCTAAAATATATGATTTATAAATACTGTTTGTAACAATGCTGATAAAATAATTTCAGAAATGTGTATGTGAGTCTTGGCCATTATATCCAATTATAATTTTTCTGTAAGAAATATTGAGGCCACATGTTTTATGTATCAGTGCCCATATATCTTTTGCTAAGGAACATTCAAAAATAATATGTTTCAAGTCACATAAATTATTGCAAATACTACAATGATAATTATCTGTTATCCCATAGAGAAATAAGTCAGTTAATCCAGGAAGAATATTGTTAATTATTTTGAAATTAAAATTGGCAATTTTTTTGTCTTTAACTTTTATTATCTTGCTAGTAAAAACATTTGGCCAATTTATTTCATCTATTTTACCTTCATTTGTTACACAAAGATCTCTTTCCCATTTCTTGTAGGTAAACCATTTTTCAGATTTTTTATTTTCTGTATTGTATAAAAGAAATTGGATTTTTTTACCTCTAAAGTCTAATTGGATGTTTTTTACTTTAAAGTTGGATTTTCTTGGTATATTGGTGAATTTTACTTGTTCTATGTTGATAAAGCTTTTTATTGATTTCATTACAGTTAGGAGTTGAAAATATTCAGATATCCAATTTGTTTTATTTTTTCCAAAAATGTAGTTAATATTTAAAAATTCATTTTGAATTATAAGATCTTTGACATATATAACATATACACATATCTTTGTAATATCACTATCTATCCAAGAATTGAAGAAAATTGGTTTGCCTTTCAATTGAAATAATCTGTTATTCCATATGGTTTGTTGGATTATTTCATGGTGTTTTAATTTATTGATTATATCATGGTCTTTACAACTATTGTATGCTTTTAGAACTTGTCTGTAGAACACAGGCAGTCTATCAAGATGCTCATTAGAGAAAACATTCATTTTAAATAAAATGTCCATATTCGGGGCCAGTTTGTTAAAATAAAAGTATGGAATGTTATCAAATATGTTGTATTTTCATATATACGACTAATCCATACAGCTTTAAGAGCATTTAGCTGTGATTGAAAATCTAACATGTGTAGACCTCCACTTTCTATAGAGTTTATTACAATAGTTCGTCTTATCTTGTCTTTCTTGCCATCCCATAAAAAGTTGTACTTTAAATTGTTAATTCGTTTAATAAATTCTTCTTTAAATGATAAAATAGATGCTGAATATACAAGTTTTGATATGGCTAACATGGCTAAAGACTTTATAATAGTGATTTTTCCAAATAAAGTAAAGTAGCGTTTTTTCCAAGAATCTAACGTTTTTTCAAGGTCGTTTATTTTCTAATTCCAGTTTAAATCATAGCATTTATTTTCATCGTGACCTATGTATAGATGTATATGCTTAGATATCTTACAGGTTCATCTGTAAAAGTAATATTTTCAAATTTACTTTCAAATGCACGATTGGTTCCAAGCCATATTCCTTCTGTTTTATTTAAATTAAGTTGTAGGCCTGAGTATTTTGAGAACTGTTTAATGGTTTTTCATGCTTCACTTATGGAAGCTTTGTCTTTCATAAATAATGATGTATCATCTGCTGATTGTGATATTTTATTCTCTGTGTTATCAATTTCAATTCCTTTGATTTTTTATTTTGAATCAGTTTTAAAGACATAACTTCGCAGCATAATATAAATGCGATTGCAGAAACGGGGCAACTCTGCTTACATGAGCGCTCCATAGTAATATTATGAGATTTGTTTTTTACCCAAATTATGAATGTTCAAAAGAGGACATTTAAATCTACAAGATGTAAAAATAACAAACTGGTCTGAAGCAGGGGTAACACTCAATTATAGACCGATTCAATAAAATACAAGTCTCGATTTGGGGAAAGAAGGTCATCAGTGTACTGCGCTAAAAAATTTTGCGAAAAATCTAGAAATATTACCCAAATTAAATTATGACTATTCAAAAGAAAACATTCAAATCTATATTATGTAAAAAAATCAAATTTGTTCGAAGAAGGGATAATGCTCATTTAAATTAATGAACTTCGTTCTCCAGACCGAGAATCGTCCTTTTCAACGATTGTATTATTTCAAGTAATCTATTAGGCACATTTTCTAAAAATTCAAAAGATTCTGTTCAGTGACCTACTTTTAGTTATTTTTTAGTAACATTTTCAGAGGGCTAAAAAAGTTATTTCATCATGTTTAGGGTCATTCTGACCATGGCCATTGTGATCCTGGTCATGTAAATGATATGTGGAACTAAGTTTAACTGACTGGAGGTCAAAACAGAACTATGATATCTTGGTTCAAAAAATGTTTTGTCATTTTCTGTTAACTACCACAGCACCTTAACGATTACGAGAAATCACATTTTCCACCGATGAAGGGTCACCCTGTGAAAAGTTATTTGTTTTAGTGATATAGTTAAATTACGATATTCATTTTCTTTAATAAAATTCTTCAATGTGTCATATTATTGTATTTTTATATTGTATTTATTATATCATTGTAAAGATGTGTGTACCACTTTGAATGCTCTCAGTTGTTCAGACATGTATATTGTAAAATTAATTATGGGTTATACACCCCTCGGGGTGTCAAAGCCCGTATAATGTTGTCAATTGTAATGACAAAATGAAATAAAATTATTTTGAAATTAAAAAATTGAAATTGAACCGGAAATAAAATAATTCAACACTAATTCCAAACGTATTGAATTTTAATTTATCCTAGAACTCGCTGATTTGGGGGATTTTTGGCCCCTTGGTAGCTGTTTATAAATGTTTTAGAATATTTTCAAAATTTACGAAAACTATGCTTATTTATTCACCCCTTGATGACAAAATGATGAGTAATAACTTGTTAACCAACCCTAGGTTGCCTAATAAGCGTTTTTGGACAAGGCTTTGAGAGGCGTTCAGAGAACAAGAAAAGCTTTGAATTTTTCTCATAGTTTGTCTGTTTGTACAGACAAGTATCGATGTATATTATCCTTTCTTGTTTCAGCTTTACAACACTCAATTGACTCACAATCCAATAAACCATCAGATATATCAGATGCTAGTCATTATCGAACGAGAAAATGGCAGATGGAAGAACTTCCAAACACAAACGAAACAATTGTTTATGCTACTATAGAGACAACAAGTTGGTTATGCAAGGGGCGTGTGAATGTTCCAAAATTTTGCAATAAGAAATTACGAAATTTGAAGCCCTCTTAAATAAGGGCATTATAAGTGTAATGTCAACATAGCATATACCATTACGTCTTTCATTTAATGTAAAAATCAGTCGACTGTATATCAAATAACAAATAAATTCATTCTGTGACAAAAGTCGCAAGAAAAAGGAAGAGACGCCAACAGGTTAGACCCCCACCATCTGAAGATATTAGTGAACAGAATGAGACCTGCAGACCTGCCTTCAACACTTCATGATTGAATTATGACCCTAATAAGTGGCCCATTCATTAATATAGTGCTCAATATAGGCCAACAAGATAATAGTGTGCATATTAATGTAATGATAAAAGCAGTATACTCATTTTGAAAAATCAGATGAACACATTTTTTTATGGGGAGATCATAATGGAGAGTGCATGCACTACTTCCTTTCACAAACTTAAAAACTACTTTTTTAAGACGAAGAAACACACTACCCTACCACGTGACCACGTTTAAGAGGGAAACAGGGTACAGTTAAGTTGCAAATGGAGGACGTGGGTTTAATTCCATTTTTCTGAACGTAAAATACATTTTACATTTATTTTTAATGTTTTACCAGACATAAAATAGCCTAGATTCATCAAGCAGTTTGTAGAATATTGTTGGCAGAAAACCAAATAGGCAAAGATAGAGAATAGTGGGCAGAGTGATACAAAACTCGAAAGCAATACAAGATACATTTCAGTAAATCTATTAACGTACAGGGAGCGTGTAAGTTGCACTTCGAAAGACGAAAATGTTACTTATTTTATAATTGAAAGCCCATGGTTTGACATTGATATGTAACAAAAAATCTATTTAACTGTTATATAAACTGCATGTCATTGTGTTATATATATTTTTTTATTTTTTATTTTTTATTTATTTATTTGGATTCTACGCTTTTATAACAGCGGCACTACGATTGTGTGCGTCCAGTTGAACATTTACATACAATATTAGCATTTTTTCTAAACCATATTTAAAACCAGCTTTATGTAGTCTGTTAAAGTACTAAAATAATTGTTATGCTAAAATACTGACTTTAAAAAACATTTACTAATGTTGTCAAAAGTGTGACCCATATCGTGTCCACCTAGGTTATAAGCCTCATCCCCAATAATCCATTTTAACTGCTGTAGGGGAG
Organism: Owenia fusiformis; assembly: GCA_903813345.2. Lineage (NCBI taxonomy): Eukaryota > Metazoa > Annelida > Polychaeta > Sabellida > Oweniidae > Owenia > Owenia fusiformis. The sequence goes on from CAIIXF020000102.1 coordinate 90,822, forward strand.
GACTTTCAAAGAATATGTCAGAAAGATTTTTGGGTATCGTTTTGCTTATAGTTTCATGAAAAATAGATCGGTCAGCTTGAAATTGTGGGCATATGGTAAGTCTATGCTCCAGATTTTCTATTTTGTCTGGGCACCATTCACACGTGGGAGATATAGGGGGTACTATGTTCTTTCATTTACTCTTTTCATCTCGCAAGTTGAACTTCCCTGCACGTGATAGGAACTTAATGCGGGCACTTTTAAAGTCGAAATCATTTTGAAGGTAATACTGTACGCTAAACCATTGTCTGGCTGTAAATTTAGGGAATTGTAAAGGTTAAGACTGCTTTTCTTTGCAGCTCCCTCTGATATGTAATCGTTAGATATTTTATGAATTCTTTCTGAGTAAAATCTTCTAATATTTTCCTCTGGCTCTTGACTCCCACCTGAGAAACCTAACTTAATCAATGCGCTATGCATAAAATGTACATAATTCCAAGGATTTCTAGTTCCACATTGCATCCGCTTCTCCATTTGGGATAAGAGAAATGCGTTAAGCGAATGAGGCTTATGGTATTTTACATACAAAAAGTATTCTATTTGCCTTTTAAGGATGACAAATTTAATTGGAGACCAACCAAGGTCTGCTATAATTGCCTCATAGGCTAGGGTTCCTTTAAGACTTAAAATTGCTCTTCCAGCATTATACTGCATGGATTTTAAGTTTGAGTCATTGGTTTTTGTATTGGATGCACAGATTGGGCATGAGTGAAGTATACTCGATAGAAAGTTACTTTTATATAGCTGTGTACCAAATTCGAGGCGTTTTACATTAAGGTGTTTATTGAGTGTGTAATTAATAAAACCGTTTAGCTTCTTGGATTTGGGTAGCATTAGGTTAATGTGTGCAGTATCTTGTAAGTTTTTGTTAAAATGATAACCAAGATACTTGTATGACTGAACTTCTGAAAGTTTCAAGTCACCAAAAGGCCATTCTTTACCTTTATCTGTTTTTTGACCAACAACCATGACTTTGGATTTTCTTTCGCTAAATGAAAACCCCCATTTAATTGCAAAATAATTTACTATCGCGAGCATTGTTTTTAATTCTTGTTCTGACGTAGCAAAGAGCACAATATCGTCGGCAAACATTAGAGCGGGAATGTGTTGTTTGTTCAATTTCACTCCCATGTTGGCCGCTAATAGCTGGTCTTGGAGATCGGACATAATGATTGAAAACAGTGTTGTAGAGAGCACACAGCCCTGTTTTACTCCGAAAGAACTAGAATACCATTCCGTTTCATTACCTTCACCAAATACGACTTTTGTTTTATTATCGTTATACATTTCCCGAATCAATCTCCATATCTTGCCTCTTATACCTTTCTTCCATAGGGTTAAAAACATTAAGTCGCGATCTATTACGTCAAATGCTTTAGATATATCTAGGAAAGCTTTTGACGGCTACTTTTTCTAAGGCTGCAGATTGACTTCATTGTGAAAATATTATTTTCGAGGCGGTGGCCTTTTCTAAAGGCTCCTTGGAATTCACCGAAAATATTTTCCTCTTCGCAAAAATTTATAAGATCCTTTCTTAACTATTGAACAAAACAATTTGAAAACATTGGAAGTGATTGTGATACCCCTAAAAAGGTTAAGATCGTGTGGGTCCCCTCCTTTGTGGAGGGGCTTTAATATTCCTTCCTTCCACTGTTCGGGAAAAGATTCAAGATGTTTGCATTTAGTAAATATATCAGTTAAAGTTTCACTTATGATTGGGCCTCCATATTTCAAAAATTCGTTAGGGATTAGATCAGTGCCAACAGCTTTCCCATTAGATAACTTCTTGATATGGCTGTCAAGGGTCTCGATGTTAAAATCAACCTGATCCAAAATATTAGCATTGGGGTCATTTGGGTCAACAAGGTTGAACTCATGGTTAATAGAATTGCTTAAATCATAAGGGATACCGGAGGATTCAATGTTTCTGCTCTTTTTCCCTACATTTTTCCAATATTCCTTGCAACTTTCTTGGGGTCGTCAATGATAATATCAGGATATTCTGGATGGGCAATTTTAATTGGGCTGTTATTGTTCCTATTGAACATGTTAAAGGTATTCCAATAGGACCTGTCATTGGAACATTTTTTACCTGCATTTTTTATTATAACATTAATGTGGTGATTTACCATCTTATTCTTAATATACTTAGAGACACGGTCTTTTCTTTCAAGATAAATATTCCAAAGATCATGAAAAGCATCTATATCATAGATACCGGATGATCTCCAGAATCTGCAAAAACGGTTTGCCTCCCTACGATTATTTATGAGCTTATTCAATTCTTCATCCAAAAAAGATCTCAGTTTGTTTGAAATAGTTTTAAACCCAATGACATTCTCACCAATACTTAAGACTTTATTTTTCCATGCAACCCACATATCATTTGGTGAATTGAACTCAGAGGGATCCCTGTCGTTGAAATTGGGTTTAAGCTCGGCTCTGAAAACTGGCCAATTTGAATTTGGTTCAATTTTCCAAATTTTGGGAACATTAGGGGCCTGACGTTGTGTGTGGACAGCTTTCGGCGTTATGGTTGGTTGAAATTTAAGGTCTATTGTAATCATACAATGGTCGCTGCCAATACTCATGTTGCCAGCTTCATCGATATACATTCCTTTGAAAACATCATGTAAACTGTTATTCATAAGGACATAATCAATCGTAGAGACAAGGTTATTACGAAACCATGTGTGGGCTCCTACACATTCTGGCTTAAGGTTAAGGATATGTAAATCTGAGACTTCACAGAGAAGCTGAAGAGAATCACCATTGGGGCTTCCCCTAGTGCTATTTCTAAACTGAGGGAGTCTACCATTAAAGTCACCCATGATGCATATATGATTCCCCTGTGCATCTAATGTAGCTACGTTCATAATAAGTTCATCGGTGAGTTGGTTAGTAAGTTCAATGTTTAAACCATCATTGGGGTAGTAAACCACACAAAAGCATAAAGTGGAATGACCAATCTTGACACGCATCCAATAGCGTTCAAAATCATCTGTTTTAGACTCAAGCAAATTATCATCCAAAATTTTCACTGTTTCTTTTTGAGTGAAAAAACCAATACCACCACCTTGGCGCCTTCCTCTAGGTTTGCTATGAAAACTATGACTTTCGCTGGATGTTGTGATGGTAGATTGGTCATTAAGGAATGATTCTGTAATCCCCATTATGGATATCTTATTGGATTCTAAAAAGTGTTTAAGTTCTTGTTGTTAAGGAAGCCCCAACCCTTGGACATTATTTAACGCGAATTTCATATTCCCATTTACATCTTGCCTCCTCTTACTGCCTTTTTTCGAGCGTCTATGGCGGTGCCGGATCTCCCTTCTAGGACCTTTTGGGACCTAAGGTGGATAAGGCAGACTCATTGCCGTCACATTATGCTAATACAGAAAACCTATTGCTGGTCAAGAGGCTAGATTCACTATTATATGAGTGTCTGAGTCCAGCTAAATTTGCGTGGTTAGCATTAAGCTTAGACTGTCCATTATGGTGCTGGTGGGTGTTAGGGCAATTGGATTGCTTATGCCCAAGTTCCTTGCAGGCGTGGCAGCGTACCATGGCTGGGTGCCAACAAGAATTGGCTAGGTGCCCAGTCTTACTGCATTTGAAGCATTTTTGCACATTGTCAGAGTTCATATTGGAATGTTGCCTGGATGGCTGGTAAGCATTGCTTTGCTTGGGCTTGTTTGTTTGTATGTAACCGTCCAGGGAGGGTTTAGGGTTAGAGTTTTTGGAGGGTCTTTGAGGAACATGGTTGGGAGGTCTACGTGTGGCATGGGTAGAAGGCCTTCTGGGTGGTTGATGCGGGGCCTCGTATGTTTGACTGTTCATGGGGATGGTGCTGTGCTTCTGGTTTGCCTTAGTTGTTCATTGGGTTTCTGGTTGGGTCTTCGTGGAGGGAAAAGAGTTTTTTGGGTTTGGTTATATCGGACATATTAGTCTTTATATTCAAGTTCTTGATTAGCCGATTTGTTCTCGCATCAGCAAGATGTAGATAGTCAGGCGCAAGAAAACCATCGTTGATAGAGCCATCTTGTAACTTGAATGTTGTGTCGTTGTCTATGTACTTGACATCCTCATCAATACAATGGCAAATGAGGAAGCCATTGACCTGTTCAACACGCGCTTGGGCCTCATTGTCATCCAATCTTGGCGTAATGCTTGATACAACCAGTGATTCACAGCACTGTTTGGCTCCCTTAAGTAGCATCTTATAATTCTCACATATGAGTTCAACATCGGAGTCACGCTTGCAGTCATTGCTGCCGATCTGAAGGTAGATTTTGTCGTATCTATCAGCCTTCTCAGTCAGGCGCTTGTGTACATCTGATATAGTTCCACCACGTATACCTGTAGCATCAGTGTTTTCAAGTTTGGTTTCATCAACATCACACAGAATAGATGAACCAATAAGCAGGGATTTAGGCTTAGGCAGGTTTGCGTTAGAATTGATCTGGCCCCTGAGTGCAGCATTTTCCTTATGGAGCTCCTCATTGTCTGCCGACTTACGCGCTAGTTGCTTAACTAGGTCAGAGTTTGTTTTGTTCAAGGCGTGGAGCTTGTTTACACTTTCGGTTAGGTCTCTGATCATCATCATAACAGTGGCTAAGTCGCAAGTGGCTCCGGTATTCCCAGGGACGGGGGCTGGTTTTGCTTTGGTTGTTGCTTTAGGTGGTCGTCCACGGCGTTTCTTGATGGTTGTACCAGAGGTATGTGCAGTTACATTGATACGGCGTCGGGTACGAAGCCTATTAACAATACCAGTTACTATTGCACTGGCACTAGGATGTAACTGTGTGTGAGGAGGGGTGGCAGTGGATGTATTACGTGGTGAGTCATTAGGAGAACCATGCACTGGTGTATATTGGCTAGTAGGCAGGCCAATTTGGGACACTGTTGGAGCTTGAGAATCTGGGCTGTTTAGCAGTCCAATCTGAGGTACTGGTAGCTGTTGTGAGCCTGCATTGCCAATTAGGCTGGTGTTATTCAACTTTAATGTTTCTTCCACAGACTCATAAGATTCATTAAGTGGCTGTGAGTAAGAGTCTGGTGATCCAATAAGTTGGCTAACTGTGCCTATTACTGGACCTGCCATAGCTAAGTGTTTGTGTTTTTTATGTGTTCACAAATTGGCTTCCTTATAGCAGCCTGGCAAGATGGTGTGTTCCACTATACTGCAAAATGTCTTTGTCTAGAGTTGAGAAAAATGTTCCTTCACTTTTCTAATGTTCATTCAGTCCTGTATGTCCATATTATTTAGTAAGCATGTTCACAGAACCTTTATAAACTCTCCTATATGATCCAATATTCACAAAGTTAGTTGGTACCCTGTAATTTGGCTGTATTATCAGGAGTAAATTTCATGTGTTTTTACTAAACGAGTGCTGCCACCTATAGATACGTTTTCTAGTATGTTATTCAATTGTATTATTGTGAATTAATTGTTTTTCTAAAATCAAAAGATGAATAAAAGTCGTCCCAGAAATGTATCTTAAACTTGCCATTAGGCAGGACGTAATTGTGAAACATTTTTCCTCTTGTTACAAAGCGGATAATGTTTGTTTTGAGGTGTCTGGTGGTGAGCCTTTCATGATTAAATGCAAAACTATATATTATAGTGATACCATGTGAGTAATTCCATCAAATTCCTCAGGAGTGGAATTTATATTTTACCCTTATGGACTCAGTCAAGCCTAACCATTAGCTAAAGTGCAAAACTGCACATAGTCTCTTTGCATTTCTTATTTATCGTGCAAGGTTAAAGTTGATTTGGATAGGGAACTCAACTGAGTGAAGTGTTTGTGTTTTGTGGTGGAGGCAAACAATAACAAATATAAGACTCAAGACTTACATTTGTTTGTCTACTTATTTCATTGTTTACAAATAAATAGTTTTTTCTTCAGACCTAACACATCTGCACATGCATTGTGAGAAACTGTGAGCATTCTGAAACACATTTTGATATATTGCCCATTTTTATTACTAATTGAGTACAACTTCTACAATGGGTATTGGCATTATAGCTTGGAGAGCACGTATTGGCCTCTTTAGTGGCAACTTAGGGTCACATAATAAATCAAACCATGTAACACCAATGCCATCTATTTTTAATATGCATAACTATGTACATGGTTGTATAAGGATATTCCTTATTTGTCTTTTTGTCTTAATTCTCTTATCCACAGAGCTGCATTATTTTATGTACATGTCGATCTTGTATGGATGTACATGTTTTTCTATACTGATATGGTATGGTTTCGTTTTTACATCAATTTTGACATTTGTTCACCATAAACATAAATGTTATGGTACATTTTACATTCTGAAAATGTCACTCAGTACACTGATACTTGTGCTTATGGTATCATTTATATCATACACTCCGAACATTATACAAGCATTGCTTCGTCTTAGCAATGATGTCCATTTAAATCCAGGTCCCCAATTATCCACAAATCTTACTAATTTTGTCTTTTCAAACATTAATGGGATACGAGCTAATTATAATTCTAGATTTATAGCATTAAAGGATAGAATCCATGTCAATAAAAGCAAAATTGTAGGACTGTGTGAAGTTGGTAACCTTACCAAAAATAATGTTTTAGAAAGTTATTCCATCAGTGGCTTTCATCCTCCAATATACTTGAATAAAAACCGTGGCTTAATAGTGTATGTTCAAGATGAGATCCCTTTTAAATTAAGACCTGACTTAATGAATGATTTTGGTGATGCCATCTGGATTGAACTTAACATCAACAATAAATCTATCATTTATGGCATTTTTTATCGATCCCAATCACAAAGCATGGAAGAATCAAACAATTTCTTTACAAGATTTTCAACATCGTGTGCCAATGCAATGAGTGCAAATAATGACTTAGTCTTAATTAACGGAGATTTTAACGCAAGATGCAAAAAATGGTGGCAAGATGATCATGAAAACTCTGCAGGTCAAAAATTGTTTGAAAACATTGAGGCTTAAGGACTTTTTCAAATGATAGACGAGCCAACTCGTGTTACTCGTACTAGTAGGTCATGCATTGATCTGCTCCTTTCCAATAACCAAGATCTGATTTCTAATTTTTCTATTACGCCTCCTATTGGTAACACCGATCACTGCACTCTGTCAACTAACTGTTTCTTTGGCACTATAAAAGATGCTCCATACTCACGTAGATTATGGCATTATTCAAAAGCTGATATTACATTATTAAATGATGCCATTAGGAGAGCTCAATTTGATGACCTCATTGAATCTTCAAACAACATTGATGTTCTTGTTGATAATTTTAGCGACAAGCTATTTGACATTTTTTTGGACCAAATTCCAAATACTATCGTAAATGTAAAAAGCTCAGATAAATCCTGGTTTAATCATAATATTAAGACTATGATTAACAAAAGAAACAAACTTCATTCCAAATATCGAAAATCTCACAATTTGACATACTTAAACAAATATAATGAGCAATGTACACTCGTAAATCAAGCAATAAATGAGGCTAAAGATGCTTTTGACTCAAACATGCGGAAGAAATTAACAACTTTTAAATATGGCAGTATGTCATACTGGGCCATAATATCCAAACTTCTTGGCAAATCAAAAAATTCGAAAATACCGCTACTTTTTGACCAACATGGGAAACACATTGTTAAAGGCCATGACAAGGCAAATTTATTTTTGTCTCATTTCATCAAAAATTTCCATCGTAACGATGATTTAGTGAACATCCAATTAGACCAAAGGACTGAAAACACTCTTAATATTTTATCTACTCACGAGGATGAAGTTTTTGAATTGTTACTTTCTCTTAATATAAACAAAGCCACACGCCCTGATCAAATAAGTAACAGAAATTTAAAAATGGCAGCGCCAGCTCTTTCTGCATCCTTATCAAAATTAATTAACAAAATCTTTACCCTTAATTCATTTCCACAAAAATGGAAACTTGGTCACATTTTGCCTATTCATAAAAAAGGTGATAAAACTGATGTCAAAAACTATCGTCCAATTACTCTTCTTTGTTGTGTATCAAAAATAGCTGAACGCATTATTTTCAAAAGAATATTTGACCATCTCATCAGAAATGATCTGTTTTACAGCCTCCAAAGCGGTTTTCTTCCTGGTCATAGTACCCAATCTCAATTACTAAGCATAATAGATTATATCACTAATGAAATTGAAACAGGGGGGTGTGTGAGGGGTATTTATTTAGATATTTCAGCCGCTTTTGACACTTTACCACATTCATTACTATTAAAAAAGCTAGAATCATATGGTATTGGCCCTTCCATCCTATCCCTTTTTAAGTCATACCTCACAAATCGACGTGTCAAAGTAGTGCTTGATGGACAAGAATCGAACCTCTCAGATATGAATTATATCAACTCAGGCGTCCCTCAAGGATCAATCCTTGGTCCTTTACTGTTCCTAGTTTACATAAATGATATTCCTGAGAACTTACACAGTAAATGTTACATATACGCAGACGACACTTCTCTTTACCAGTCATTTAACCATGATGATTTACTTGAAAAAAATAATATTTTACAAAATGATTTGAATTCAATTTTCAACTGGTCAAACTTATGGAAATTGAATTTCAAAGCTGAAAAAAGTAAGGACATTTTATTCTCAAACCCTCGTAAAGTAGTTTTACAAGTACCAGATCTAACTATTGGAAATAACTCTCTACCTCGTGTTGACTATCACAAACATCTCGGCTTAACACTTGACAAACATTTATCATTCGAGCAACATATAAATGAACTATACAAAAAAGTTGAAAAGCACTTAAACCCACTCAGATCACTCCAAAAGAAATTAGGAGGTAGACACTTGGAACTAATTTTCAAGTCATTTGTTCTCCCGATTTTTGACTATTGTGATATCCTCTACTCATGCGCAAACTTATCAAAATTAAAATTAATTGATCAGCTTTATTATAAGGCAGCCTGCATATGCTCTGGAGTCATTCATGGTACATCATGTACTAAAGTTTTGAACTGTTTAAATTGGACATCATTAGCAGAAAGACGCAAATATCACCGCAATATTCTTGTATTTAGATCGCAGAATAATTTGTTACCATCATATGTTTCAAGTATTTTCCAAAGATTTCGTAGACATCATACAGTTAATGTTCGACGAATTGCTCCTTTCCAAATCCCAACAAAAATTACATCATTTTCACATCGATCCTGTATTTTACAAGCTATGATAGATTGGAATACCCTTTCAAAGCCCCTCATAGAAGCTGAAAATTTAAGTATATTTAAGTCAAGGGCAAAGAAAGAGTTATCTAATTCAATTATTCGATCCTCTGAACTTAATATTTCAAGAAATCAAGAAATTATACTTAACAAGGTTCGTTGTGACTTAATTTTTAAGTCCCATCTATACTCTCATAATTTTACAAACGTTACTTCACCTGCATGTTCTTGTGGCCATGCAAATGAAACAACAATTCATGTCATTTTTCCTGTATTCTCCGTGCTCCATTCTTAGAAGAGTTGGAAAACAATTTAGCTTTTCTTAATTTTGGTTATTCTCAATTCAAACACAAGAGGGACAAAGTAGAATTATTTCTTTATGGGGATTCAAACTTAACTAAATCCACTAATTTGAAAATTCTCAAGCTCACTGCATCATTTTTAGAAAAATGTGCAAATGTGTAGGTTTCCCTGCCACCACTCACTTCACTCTTGAGTCCATATTTAAATTTTTCTTTTTTCTTCACCCTGCAATTATAAATCAAGTGGCTGATAATGCCTTCAGCAAAGCCACTACAAGTGTATAATGTTTATGTACTTTATGTATTTGTAAAATAAATTCTATGAATAAAAAAAATAAATAAATTAAATGCAAAATCACTGGAGCAGATACCATCGAAAAACATCTGACATGCAGGGCCGTAGCCAGGGGGGGGGGGGTCGATGGGTTTGAGCGATAGGGGTAATTGGTTTTGTGTAACGACCTGTTTCGATTTCTAATTTATGTGCGCTAATTCTTAGCTTTGTCAAGTTATTTCTGTCTGTTTCATTTTTGATTAAATCCAAGTAGGGTTCCTTGTTCCATTTTGGTTTTGTTATCTTATAAAACCTCAATTTACCATTATTTGATTTGATTTTAGTTTCCCAAAATTGTATGTATCTATTTTCCAGTAATTTCTTAATTTCTCTTGGTTTTAAGTTTAAATAGTTTGGTGAAGTACCATTGTAAATATACTTAAGTACATCATTGATGTGTGTGAGCCATGATTGTTTATTCATATCTGTTAGTTGTTTATTTACCTCAAGGGCTTCACGTGGAAGCGGGTCGGTTCCTTTATTGTTAATATGATTAAGATATTTCATTTGTTGATAAAAAAAAAGAAATAAATTGTGGAAACCTACCTAAATCGCCTCGTGTAGCGTCATTACTGGCCTTTCTGTTAACACCGAGTGTCGATTTCATAAATGATATATGAAGAGATTCAAATGTTATTCCATCATATCCCTTTTCTAATGCCCATTGTGGGTCTTTTTTAATTTTACTCGAGTTTAAGATACCCGTACCCCATATATCAGATCCATAGAGGCATATGGGCTTTATGAGTTGATCAAATATTTTTAAGCATAATGATGGTTTCATATTACCATTAGAAATTAGACTTATTAATTTGAATTTTGCCTTTTCAGCTTAGTCTTTGACATGCTGGGCTGCAGGTCTCATTGACCCACTTATGCTTAATTCCATTCCCAGGTAAATGTATCGTGAAACAGATTCTATTTTGTAATTTCCTATAAAGAAGTGATTATCAATAATTCTACCATTTTTATTCATTACCATAATTTTGGTTTTATCAGTGTTGATATTTAAGTGCCATTCTTCACAGTCTTTTTCTAATTTGTCCAATTTGGTTTGCATTTCATCTTTTGAGGATGCGATAAATACATTAATTTTACTGCACTTTGTCTAGTCAGCGGTAACAGTTACGCGATAAACACAATACAAACTTATGTCATATTCCGCATATATAGTTATTTTATATTATTAGACTCCAGATGTCAATCTGGAGTCTATTGTTTTTGCCAGTATTCTTCTTCTTTATTATTAGACTCCAGATGAAATCTGGAGTCTATTGTTTTCGTCAGTTTTCTTATTCTTCTTTTTATTCTTATTCTTATTCTAACCCAGTTTTCTCAATAACCATAAGGTTTTCAGTAAAGTCAGTCATTTGGTTAATTTAGGTCCAGAATCTAGTTCCTCGGAAATTGGGTCAAATTTTTATCTAGGTCAAAGGTCAAGAACTAGGTCAAATCCAGTACTTTGTCACTTTTTTCGATTTTCTCGGTCGTCCTTCAATATTTTTGATCTGGGTTTTTTTCATTGTGTTCCTTATAAAAAAGTAGAAAAGCTAGGGTCGATTTAGTTTTTTGATATCTCAAACCGATTTCGAGATATCAGTGTCCGAAAACGAGGTCCAAAAAAAAGTTCTTCGAATCAAATGTCCAGGATATTAGTCTTATAGGAAATTTTACCAGGATTCCGAATCTGAAAACCAAATTCGAATCAGACTTCCGGTTCGGAAGTAATGGCGTTTTGAAAGCTCAAAAATCTCTAAATTTGGTGCCCATGTTAAGTCAATGGGAAAAAAGATTTTTTTGAAGTGAAAAATACGAAATATAGACTGAGTTCAGCTAAATATAATGAAAGCTTTTAAAAGAATGGGACCTCAAAAGCCATCTAGCTTCAAAATTTGGACACCAAAATGCCTAGGTCAATATCTAGGTCAAATTCAAAGTTTTTCCTTATTTTTGCTATTCTGATACTACAGATTAATTATATTCTTCGAAATTTTGTAAACATGTAGCCAAGAGTGCGCTAATAGTGTTAGCCTTTTGCCGTCAGAAAGTATTTTGCCCCACTTTTGAGATATGGTGTCCGAAAAGTAGGTCAAAATAAAAAATTCTTCAAATTTAATGTGTGAGTTATGAACTAAGTATAGAATTTTCTCAGGAATCCGAATCTGCAACCTAAATTTCAATCCGACTTCCGGTTCGGAAGTTATGACGTTTTGAAAGCTCAAAAATCGCTAAATTTGGTGCCCCATGTTATGTCAATGGGAAAAAAGATTTTTTTGAAGTGTAAAATACGAGATATAGACTAAGTACAGCTTAAAATAATGAAAGCCTTTGAAAGAAGGGAACCTCAAAGGCTACCTAACTTCAAAATTTGGACACCAAAATCCCTAGGTCAAAATCTAGGTCAAATTCATAGTTTATCCTTATTTTTGCGATTCTGACACTACACTTTAATTATATTCCTCGAAATTGTGTATACATGTAGCCAAGAGTGTGCTTATAGCGTTAGCCTTTTGCCGTCAGAAAGTATTTTGACCCACTTTTGAGATACGGTGTCCGAAAAGTAAGTCAAAATAAAAAGTTCTCCAAATTTAACGTTTGAGTTATGAATTAACAATAGAATTTTCTCAGAAATCCGAATCTGCAAACCAAATTTCGATTCGACTTCCGGTTTCGAAGTAATGGCGTGTCCAAAAAGTAGGTCAAAATAAAAATTCGCCAAATTTAACGTATGAGTTATGAATTAGAGGTAGAATTTTGTCAGGAATCCGTATCTGCAAATAAAATTTCGATCCGACTTCCGGTTCGGAAGTTATGGCGTTTTGAAATTTCAAGAAAAATCGATCTGATGGTATCCTGATAGAAAGTCAAGAGTAGAGAAGAAAATATTGAAAAATGCATCCATCCTTCCTTTCTGATCCTATCCTATCCTTCCTATCTACCCTTGCTTCATATCCTCTCCACCCTTGCTTCGTATCCTCTCCACCCTTGCTTCGTATCCTCTACTTCCTATTCTATCCATTCTTCCTATTCTATCCATTCTTCCTATTCTATTCTATCCCTCTTTCCTATTCTATCCTATCGTTCCTTCCTATTCTATCCTATCGTTCCTTCCTATTCTATCCTATCCTTCCTTCCTTTTTCATCCATCCATCCATCTTTTGCTGGATGACTTGGCTTATTTTGGATGACTTGGCTTATTCTGGATGACTCGGCTAAAAAAGGTCTAGATCTGGAGTCTGAAATTGAACTCGTTCAATTTCCAAAATCTAGTTATTCTTCTACCCACGTTTTCTCCTTAACTAGAAGACATTGAGTCAAGTCCTGTATATGGTCAATTTAGGTCCAGTATCTAGTTTCTCGGAAATTGGGTCAATTTTTTATCTAGGTCAAAGGTCAAGAACTAGGTCAAATCTTACATTTTCAACATTCTATCAATTATCTTCGTCGTTATTTATCGAAACGTCTTCGTCTTTTTTTTTTCATCATGTAGCTTAGAAAAAGCCCTTTCATAAGTGTCCCTGTTTTTTTTTAATTACTCTTACCGATTTTGAAATATGGCGTCCAGAAAGTAGGTCAAAACAAAAGTTCTCCAAATTCAGGGTATGAGTTATGAATTAGGGGTAGAATTTTGTCAGGAATCTGAATCTGCAAACCAAATTTCGATCCGACTTCCGGTTCGGAAGTTATGGCGTTTTGAAAGCTCAAAAATCGCTAAATTTGGTTCCCATGTTAAGTCAATGGGAAAAAAGATTTTTTTGAAGTGAAGAATACGAAATGTAGACTGAGTTCAGCTTCATATAATCAAAGCCTTTAAAAGAGGGGGACCTCAAAAGCCACATAGCTTCAAAATTTGGACACCAAAATGCCTAGGTCAAAATCTAGGTCAAATTCAAAGTTTTTTCTTATTTTTGCGATTCTGACACTACACTTTAATTATATTCTTCGAAATTGTGTATACATGTAGCCAAGAGTGTGCTCATAGCGTTAGCCTTTTGCCGTCAGATAGTATTTTGATCCACTTTTGAGATATGGTGTCCGAAAAGTAGGTCAAAATAAAAAGTTCTCCAAATTTAACATTTGAGTTATGAATTAAGAATAGAATTTTCTCAGAAATCCAAATCTGCAAGCTAAATTTCGATCTGACTTCCGGTTCCGAAGTTATGGCGTGTCCAAAAAGTAAGTCAAAATAAAAATTCGCCAAACTTAACGTATGAGTTATGAATTAGGGGTAGAATTTTGTCAGGAATCCGAATCTTTAAATCAAATTTCGATCCGACTTCCGGTTCGGAAGTTATGTCGTTTTGAAATTTCGGAAAATTGATCTGATAGTATCCTGATAGAAAGTCAAGAGTAGAGAAGAAAATATTGAAAAATTCATCCTTCCTATCTGATCCTATCCTTCCTATCTATCCTTCCTTCGTATCCTTTCCTTCCTCTCCTCTCCTATCATATCCTTTCTTCCTATTCTGTTCTATCCTATTCTTCTTATTCTATCCTATCGTTCCTTCCCATTCTATCCTATCCTACCTTCCTATTTTATCCATCCATCTTATTCTGGATGACTCAGCTTATTCTGGATGACTCGGCTTATTTTAGATGACTGGGCTTAAAAAAGTCTAGATCTGGAGTCTGAAATTGAACTTCGTTCAATTTCCAAAGTCTAGTTATTATTATTATTATACGCCCCTTGTATGTATTCGTGCATCAATGTACACCAATGAAACGTATCATTCCTTCTAGTATTCATTACATTCTGGTTTTGAATGTCAAATACAGCTCCATGTACCACTGGATTAGGATACCAAGCGCATTAGAAATAATGATTGGCACATGAAAGTTGTCATAGTACTCGTCTGAAAATAAAGATTAGATCAATTACATTTAGTGGTTCAAATATATACTATCACACTATTGTACAAAAAACGATTCCAGTATTATATTATTGACTACATGTATCTCAGGATATCAGCTTACTTTCTCGCTCCCTGTACTATTAAACAATTTACATTCCTTGCACCCTATATTGATCAACTTTTGCAACTTTGTACCCTGTACTATGACATATTAAATATTTTAAAATCTAAAACAATATTATTTATATTCTTTCTTCAACTATCATATAACTTTGAACTTGAATTTCACTATTTCACCATTGAAGTTTAGCGAATAACAATATTGACTCACTCTACACCAAACGTATTAACTTGTTTACTGGGTCAATACAACCTACATGAGATTTGTTTTGTTCATGGTATAGGAAAAGTAGTACTTAAAACACTAGTTCGCTACTTTGTAGATGTATGGCACGTTTATGTGTACATGTATTGACAATTGATGTTTGGTACTACTGATGTTTTGTACTAGCTAGTAGGAGTGCCAGGGACCGCTGACAGATTATAATTTTGAACCAAAAAATTGAATTACATTTTTGGCGGTCTCAGTAAATCAATGGGATAATCAGGTCCTACGTGGTTTTTACAGACCCAAAAAACAATGCTCTCTTATAAATGTAGCAAAATCTTTTTTCGATCGTGGGATATTTTTCTCACCATATAACCGAACGGGGAGTCTTTGAATAGGACTACATGATCTGAATGGATGCGAGGATTCGATGGGCTTGGATTTGAGAAATTATGATTTGAACTTTTCAATTTTACATGTATTTCAATGGGTAAAAAAGTAGGTTGCGTTCTACCACTAATGCCTTGGTCACATATCACGGTGCCCATGTCAAGCTGCGCGCCTACTTAGGCACGCAGTTTGTTTGGATCACAAACTGCGTGCCTAACAACATTGCATCATTCAAGTTGGAGTCTGTATTTTGAAACGTAATTTAAAGACATTTATCCTGCATTGTTTTCCTGTTTAATGCATTCATTCTGTGGCGAAAATACGAATCTTGCAAACACTAGCAAAAACTATGTGCAAATGAATCTAATTTCTAAAACATAAGCAGATTAATGGCATTTTCGTCACCGATTTAACGAAAATTTATACCTAAATCGATCTAGCACTTTAAACATAAATGACAAATACTTCAGACTCGTTTTATTTTTAATTCCTTACTCATTTATCATGTATAATTCAAAATATTTCGAGATAAAACAGATAATCAGGAGATTAAAAAGAAATAAAGCACAAACTGCGCACCTATTTTAGCCAGAAATTACAAACTGCGCGCATTACACTATTAAAACTATATATTATCATTGAAATTTCTACAGAGGCACGTGTAGGTGTTTTTCATATAGCTTTGGAAATTTTGCTTTATCCTCAGATTTTTGAGATTTTCATATTGAAAGTCAAAATGTATAATAGAAGTGACAATTAAGTTGGGAGCGAAAAAAACTATTTCCAGATCATCATCTTGGTGGATGGACTCTCATAGTATTTGAATTATTGGGTTCTACTATTAGCCACATATGTGTGCATATATTAGGCGCATATCGCGCTTACGTTTTCTAATAATGCAAAACAAGCTTGGGTAGGCAACCAGTTTGGGAATATAAGGCACGCAGTTTGGGAAATACATGTGAATATAGGCGCGCAGTTTGACAAGAAAAATGTTTAAATCACGTCTATGGCGTATCATCGTTTTGAACGCAAACTATGCTGCTTAAATCAGATAGAGTGATCCTATATATCCTAGCATACACAGACACAATGGCTCAATAAACGCCAAATGACGATAAAAAGACATAGATATAACTTTACACTGTAAATTTTGAACACAGAAGTTACTTAAGACCCTTATATTGAGATAACTAGGTTTACATCACAGTGTTTTCAGTAGGCTTGTCCAAAATTGCGTCCCTTGGAAGTAATGATTTTCAAAAAATGCGTCTCCCTTCAAAAAACTGCGTCCCTTGAAAAAATGTTCCCGGGAATTCAAAAGTCACGTTTTTACACTGGATGAAATAAATTGATGAAATTTTGTACCGCTGCTTTTGCTATTTATCGGTCTGAATCAGCGTTCTTGCAAGTCTAGTATGTCATTGAATGATACAGATACCATCACTTGTGAGGTATAACTTATATTCTCCCATTAAAAACACCTTTTCCTTGCGAATTTCGAAACAATTTGCTATTGATTTTGCTTTAGCATGTTTAGTTTAGGGGCAATCTGCGCGAGGTTCAACTTTTTAGTTCAGTTTCTTGCGCATATGCAGTCTCAAATAATGATCACGTGATCACACTTGACCAATTGAAAATGGTTTGAATCAGGTCTTAAGCTACCGGCCAATCGTAGGACTCATACTGATTACTGCTCGGAAATCGAGTATTGTATAAATTTTTGTCCTATCACATGCCTCGTACTATTTCGATCAGAAATCAACTTCCGGGAAGGAAATTTCGAAAGAAAATTTTATTTCTTTTAGAAATAGAATTTTCTTCAATTATTTATTGGATTCTGACGAAATAAAGAGACTGAAGGTAAGATCTTTATCAAATCATTCATCCAAAGTTGATTGTATGAGTATGGCTTGCACTGCGTCCACAAAACGCAATCACTTTTTATTTCCGGGTCCAAGGGATATATTTTGCGTGTATGTAATGTAAGGACGGCGTTATTGAAAACACAGCATCAGGAACAACATTGAGTACTATGAGTAAATTAAGTTCATCTTCACAGAATGGTACTATCTTTAGAACGAGACTAACCTTGTATTTTTCGTATTTTGGCTCTTTTTGTGAGTCGTGTCCTCCCCGTCTTCCATTTTGAAATATGCGCGCAGTTTGTCAGAGTTTCAAACTCACACTACCCTACCTCGATCGCGCATGCGCGAATCCTTTGGCTTTCAAACATGTCGCTTTTGAGTATATCGACTGCTTAGTCAAAAGGTTAATACGTTTGATGCTCGGAGTGAGTCAATGTTGCTATTCGCTACACTTCAGTGGTGCAATAGTGAAGTCCATGTTCCAAGTTATATGATAGTTGAAGAAATAATGTAAATAATATCGTTTTAAATTTTAAAATATTTGATATG
The DNA here is from genome assembly GCA_903813345.2 of Owenia fusiformis. Taxonomy (NCBI): domain Eukaryota; kingdom Metazoa; phylum Annelida; class Polychaeta; order Sabellida; family Oweniidae; genus Owenia; species Owenia fusiformis. Next base: position 108,707 of record CAIIXF020000102.1, read on the forward strand.
TCATAGTACACGGTACACAGCTGCAAAAGTTGATCAATACAGGGTACAAGGAATGTAAATTGTTCAATAGTACAGGGAGCGAGAAAGTAAGCTGATTATACAGACATACTATGTCCCGACCTCATGTACATTTACGTTGCAAACAGTGAAAGTAATGCTAAAAAGGCCGCCTGTTGATGCTTTGAGGTGTCATCAATTGTTATTTAATCCAAATAAAGTAAACATTATTTTGTAGATTTAGACACGGGCTTTCAAGTCGTATGCATTTAAGTCATTAAATTAACAAGAACGCTAGATTATACGTGTTACTAGGGTATCAAATTGAAATAAAATAACGAAATTAAATATCAACACCTTAATGATAAATGACTATCCGCTATCAGTATTAATGACTATTTGCTACTCAGAATAATTAAAATTGCCTGAACTACATATGAAGAATCTTTCTATAGAACCCCTTGAATGGTCTAATTCACTACCGTCCTAAAAACCCGACCATTCAAAATGTTTTGTTCAAATTCACAAAAATACAGTTGACTAACATACTAGAAAACGTATCCACCTATAACACGATGACACGCAGTTTAAACAACAGTTAACTGTTTTTTTTTTGTTACATATCAATGTAACATTTTCGAAGGGACACTTACATGCTCCCTGTACGTTGATAGATTTACTGAAATGTATCGTGTATTGCATTTGGTTTTGCTTCACTGCGCCCACTATTATCTATCTTTGCCTATAGTGGTTTTTTGCCAACAATATTCTACACACTCCTTGATGAATCAATTCTATGTCTGGTAGAACACTATAAATATATGTAAAATGTATTTTACGTTCAGAAATATGGAATTAAACCCACGTCCTCCATTTGCAACTAAGCTGTACCCTGTTTCCCTTTTAAACGTGGTCACGTGGTAGGGTAGTGTGAAACTGCGTGCCTAGTAGGCGCGCAGCTTGACATGGGCATCGTGCATATGCTCCGATCCATCGGCCGGCGTCCGAGTGTCTTGTTCACAATTGTATTCAGTTTTGAACAGAATACTCAATCGGCAGGGCGCCGGCCGATGAATCGGAGCAAATGTGACCAAGGCATTATAGAATTTAGATCGATATCTGTTGCTAAAAACCAATACACCAATACACTAGTCATATGACGATATTTGAAATAGAGAGTTCTTATTGGTTAAACTGGTTTTGGTAGAGTTGACTTTTATGTGTGAGTTGAACAAGGTTTAGTTCGTCAGTTGACCAGAGGGCAGGATACGACGAAGACTGGTTATGTTGGCTCCTTGTTGGATGTTTGGTATTTTGGACTATATGGATTGTTCAGTCTTGGATACTTGATACTATTCTAGTAGTTGATATACGGAAGTAAAGGTTTAGTACAACTACATTTGTAGGTACGCCTTATCTTTGTCACTAGTGCTTTGAAATAAAATACTTGTGGAGACGATAATGGAAGTTAGGGCGTGGCTTGGCCCTCTGGCGCTCTCCGGGGTGGGATCTCGTTAGTAACATTTCCATTTTATCTATAATTGCTCGTGACTTGCTTTATATTACTGTATGCCTGTATTGTTATCAATGCTGTAAATAAATATTTTATGTTGTAAACCGTGTTGATTTTATCCGATTGTTATCCTTATAAATAGCCTCTGTCCAAGTGTTCAAGTGACACACTTCAAGTGTTCCAAGTGTTCCGCTTTACTTTCAGTACCATCAATACCCCCTATGAAGGTATCATTACAGTACGTTTAAACTGAATTCTGGAACTTTGAGGTATGATGCATCTACTGTAGAACCCTCGGTCCCTGCGGTCCCTCGGGAGATACACATATTTCCCTTGGGATAAACCCTGCATCCAAAACCTCCCAGTACATAACACTTATGTATCTTTTGCGCTTCGTTCAATGTTCTGATGTGCAAAAACTTGATTTTTACCAGGATTCAATGGTGTTCTAACATACCTTAGATGTGCTAAGATTGCAACTAGGGGCACTTAGGGGTCTCGCTTCGCTCAGCGGAGCGGTTCCTGCGTGACGCACTTTATGCGCAAACGTAAAATTGCTTCTCCTACAAACACTTTGTGTTCAAACTTATTTATTGGTGGTTTAAAGTTTTTAGTAGAAAGTGGAATAAAATTTCTAATAAACTAGAGTCTAAGCCGTGTTATGTAACCTCATACACTTTTAGAGGCAAAATCAAAGCATGATATATTTGAAGTAAAACAGGAAGTGGGCGTCGCGCTCACGCGCAAAAAGTTACAAAACAACCTTAGTTTTCACGAGGGGTTGATCTCAACACTACGCATCTGTCCCCATTAATCAAAAAGGTCTGCCAAAGAATATTAGAAATCTTGCCAGCACTTCGAGGGCTTTGCATGACACAACTGACATCTATATCAAATTCAACAAGCTCCTAACAGATAATTCCACTTCAATGGCATTGTAATACAGGGTGACCCAAAAATGCAACCCTCCATTTCTTCAATATTTTTCTTAAGTGGAGTTTAATTGCTCTGAAATTTGGAACATAAGGACTTCATTCAATGTGGGATCATCTGGCAAAGCTTCAATAATCATATTCTTATATTGATAGAGTTATGGTCGTTCCAAAATATGCTCCAAATGTCGTCCATTTCCAATGTTAGGTTTTCAGATGAATCACATTCCCTTCTTTTTGAACATGTAAACTCAAGAAATAATGTGTTCTGGGATCACAAATTCCAGATGAAGTGCTTCAAAGGCCCTTTCATTCTGTTAAATGCACAGCTTGGGCTGGCAATTTCCAAACATGAAATCATTAGCCCCTTTTGGTTTGAGGTTGATAATGGCAACACTGTTACTGTTAACACACAGCGCAATATTGACGTTCCCAGGAAGTTCTAGGCAGTTCTAGAGTGAAATAGAGGCTTCGATAGACAAGAACAGTGGTTCTAGAAGGATGGAGCTACTCCTCACACTTCTAATGATAGCATAGCCATTATCTCTCCTAGGCAAGGAACCGATGGTCATCGCACAGTCTTGATCTCAATGCCCCTGACTTCTATATATGGGGTTATTCAATGGAAAATTTGTATGAAAATAACCCTACCACAATTGCAGAACTCCAGTAAGCAATGGCTGCAAAAATTTGAGCCATACCCATGGAGAAGAATGCATCCATGTTATGAACAGTTTTCCTTGAACATTGCAGGTTTGTTTTCAGCGAAATTGACGACATCTTGAGCATTTTTTGAAACAACCATTACTCTATTAATATAGAATAATGATTATTAAAACTTTGCCAGATGATCCCACATTGAATGAAGTCCTTGTGTGCCAAATCTCGGAGCAATTTACCTCCATTTAAGAAAAATATTGAAGAAATGGGGGTTGCATTTTTTGGGTCACCCTGTACAAACAAGTGGCATTATCAACAGTACCGCCATCTTTCTACAGTATTCACAATAAATAATATCAATATGAGCCACATACAGGACCATATGCACTCTCCATTTGGGATCTCCCCATGAGAAAAAAATAATTCATCTGGTTTTTCAAAATGAGTATTCTGCTTTAATTATTACATTTATATATGCACACTAGTATCTTGTTGACCTTCATTCAGCACTCTATTGATGTATAGGCCACTTATAAGAGTCATAATTCAATCATGAAGTGTAGAGGCATAGATTCCAAACCAGGAAGTATTTTTGTGTCTGTCAAAATCCATTTGCATCCTACGCATCCCTACACCTTGTCCAAATATGTTACTACATAATGAAATACAAATATAGGGCTATCAAAAAAACGCAACAAGTAGTTATCTCGTAAAATCACAAAACTAGTGATGACTACATCAATTTCATTTAATGTACCATAAAGTCACGTCTCTCCTCTTCGCAATGATATGTCATTCATTCACATGTGGTAATGGTTGCGTGAGAAATCCTTCCATTTGCACAGTGGGTCAAAATCGGCTCTGCGCCAAGTTTTAGATATTGAAAAATTCAGTGCAAGGGCTAAGTGCCAATGGAAGTTCTTCTGACTTGAATTGTTGTGACTTTTTCTTTTGGAGCTATCTCAGGAGCATCTGTGCTCACAATTCCTCCACCAGATATTGCAAAACCTTGAGAAAGAATTGCCCATGGGCTGCTTTTCTCTGCTTTAACCCACAGATGACTCGGGGCTAAACCATGCATGACATGGACAGATGAGCGCATCTTTATGTGCAAGGGAGTGGTGGCAATTTGGAGGGGTATAGGATGTATTATTGCAAGAGTATGAGTATGAACACCTTACTGTCGATGCCATACCTGTCATACCTTCTTCCAATAGCCCCTATGCCCCTTGCACTGACTTTTGCAATGTTTTAAACTTGGGTCCGAGCTGAATTTTGCCCCACTTTGCAAGATTAATAATTATTCGGCCGTAGATGACTCCCTGTGAATGAATGATATTCCATTGCAAAGCAGAGTAATTTGGCTTTTTGGTACATTGAATTAAAAGGATGCAGTCGGCATTGGTTTTCATGTTTTCGTCCAATATTGCATCGGGCTCCGTACACTGACTTTTGCAATAATTATAACTTGGCCCGAAGCTAATTCTGGCCCACTTTGCAAATGGAATGATTACTCGCCCAATCATGACCAAATATCAATGAATGATATATCATTGTAAAGAGGACACACATGGCTTTATGGTGCATTGAATGAAACCAATGCTGTTATCACTGGTTTTGTGCTTTTCCAAGATAACAATCTGTTGCGTTTTTTTGATACGCATTATATAATGGTATATTCTTTGGTTTTACAAAGTTGTATGATTTTGATAAGTGTAAAAGGTGTTTTGAAGCATTTTTCTTTAGCCATTTTGTAGGGAAAAAATGATGAAAAAATGTACAATCTTTTAATTTTAAGTATGACCTGAATCGATTGCAAGCTTCATATTTGCACATTTGATGAGATAAACCATTTGTGTCATATTGTAAAAATCCCCACTTCCTCGAGATCTGCATGGCAGGTTGAAGTGGGAGTGAGATTCTATGAATAAACAATAGGAACTGATGAGATGTGCAGTGCGCATGCGCTAATCAGTATTTAAAAGCTGATTGTGCAAATTAATTTCATAAAAAGTTTGCAATAAAAGGGGACATGCCATTAAGAGGCCATTCTCTGACGTAGCCATTTTTTTCAAAAGTGTGAAAATAAAAAACTTCATGAAAAGTTCTTAATATATTCTGAATAACAAGTTGAATATATATATTTAATGATGGCACAAGCAAAAGTCTGAAAATTAACATGAAATGAGGGGTTTTGACAGATGCAAAAGCATTCGTGATAGGCTTGTCGTGGGTATCCGTGATGAGGAACTCAGTAGAAAAATGCAGTTGGACAAAAACTTGACCCTTAAAAAGGCGATTGAAATGTGTAAACAGAGTGAGACAGTTAAAAGACAACAGCCTTTGCTTCGTGACAACACTCATGTTTCAGCTACACCGGGCGGTGGACTTCGTAAAATCTAAATATAAGGAGAAAGGCAGAAAGAAAAACACAAGCCAATCTACACCATCAGTTACAACTAACAATAATCATAATACTGCAGTGAAATCATCTGATAATCCATGCAACTACTGTGGTAATGAAAAGCATAGGAGATCTGAGTGCCCAGCTAATAAATCTACCTGTAATCGTTGCAAAAAGCAAGGTCACTCAGCTAAAGTATGTTGTGCTAACTTTGGAAAAGGCACGAAAGCGATACACTCAGTTGTTGATAATCCCGATAGGGAATATGCTTTCATGGGTTTTCTCGCAACTATGTCAGACAATATTTCGTATGAATTCTCTGTATCCCTCAAACTTGATAACTCTGATTAGTACATATGTTACTTTTAAAACAGACTTTAAACCAGATCAATTCATTTTATGTGACTTGCCAAGAGGCACTAGATCACTGATTTCACAGTTTCGGTATGGAATTCTACCTTTGCATATTGAAACTGGCAGATTTGTAAATACCAATGTAAATGAGCGTTTTTGTAACATTTGTAAGTCGGGTGAAATCGAAGATGAAAAGCATTTTATTTTTGATTGTAGTGCATATAGAAAAAAAAGAAATGAGTTCTTTGAAAAATTGGAAATAGAGAGTCTGACTTTAAGTGACATTTTTAAAAGTAAAAGATACACTAAGATGTTTGGTCAGTATTTAATTGACATAATGCAGATCAGGAAAGACTTTATTTTTAAACAATAACTAGCTATTTTAAAATGTTCAAATGTGTCTCATAAGCCCAGATAGGGCTGGTTGTATGATATGATACAAGTGACACTTTAATAAAATAAATAAATAAATAGATACTGGCGCTGATATTTCTGTAGTTTCTCCAGAAACTTTCAATCAGATTTGTACTAATTCTAGAAAGAAACTTGTACCTAGCCCTAAGAAGCTTATTGGAGCTAGTGGGGTTCCACTTCTAGTTCAGGGAAAGTTTTCATCAGACAAAACTGGCTCTTCTACTCAACAAGATTTCTATGTTGTTAAAAATGTGAAAACAAATTTGTTGGGTAGGCCTGCTATCAAAGCACTGAATCTGATACAAGTATCTCATGTGTGTAATGTAGAAAATGGTAACAATGCTGATCATGTAAATACTGTGAAAAAGTGTTCTAACACAACTACTGAGAATATATGTAAACATGAAGAAAACCATCCTCAACTGTTTTCAGGCCTGGGTAAACTAAAAGGTCCTGAATATGAGATTAAACTAGAACCAGGAGCTGAGACTTATGCAATTTTTTAACCTAGATTAATACCTCTACCTAAACTTGATCAAGTCAAACAAGAAATTGACAGGCTTCTTAGTCAAAATGTAATATTCAAAGTTGAAGAGCCCCCTGAATGGTGCTCACCATTGGTTGTGGTTAAAAAAGATGCATCGAAGGTCAGACTCTGTGTGGATTATTCCAGGTTAAATGAAAGCGTTCAAGTGGAAAAATTTCCCATTAATTCAGTAGATTATATTCTAGGTAAACTAGGTAGTGAGGCTAAGGTAATGTCTAAACTTGATGCTAATTCTGGGTTTCATCAGATTCCCCTCACTAAGAATTCACAGTTACTGACAACCTTCATGACACCATTTGGTAGATGTGCATACCGTAGAGTCCCATTTGGTATCAATTTTGCCAGTGAACACTACTCCAAATGTATGGCTGAAATATTGGAGGGGTGTGAGGGTACAATATTTCACATCGATGATATTCTTGTATATGGTTCGGATCAAAATGAACATGACTGTTGTTTGGAAATTGTTCTCTCAAAACTTGAATCCGCAGGAGCAACACTGAATTCTATGAAGTGTCAGTTCAGTGTAAATCGCGTACTTTTCCTCGGGAATGTTATAGATAGCCAGGCTGGTGTATCGCCAGATCCAGACAAAGTGCACGCAGTACTAGGAATGCCGCATCCTACTGATGTTGCGGGTGTTCGCCGCTTTCTTGGTTGTGTAAATCAGTTAGCAAAGTTTGTGCCAAATGCAGCGCACAAGACTCAAGCATTACGTGAACTTCTACTCGCTGATCGGGAATTTATCTGGGAATCACCTCAAAAAGAAGCTTTTGAAGCAATCAAATCCGAGCTTTCACAAATGAGAAATCTCAAGTTATATGACGTGAAGCATGATACATGTGTATCTGCAGATGCCTAAAAGTTTGGTGACACAAATGTTCTTCAAAGTAGTGCGGAAGCAATGGTAGGCTATGTATATGAAACTTTGCCTGCTTTTGACAAACGTATCCGTTAAATCATACAAGAACAACACAATTATGTTATTTGTAAACAAATCATTGAATTCACAAAGGAAGGGTGGCCAGAAAAATGTTCTATATCTGGGGCATTAAATAGCTACTTTCCATTGAGAGCTGAGTTCAATATGGTTCAAGGTATTCTCATGAAGGGTGTCAGAATTGTAATTCCAAGTTCTATGCGTCTAGACATTCTTGAGAAACGTCATACAGGCCATCAAGGTATTAGTAAATGCCGTGAAAGTGCAAAAATGTGTGTATGGTGGCCAGGCTTGAGCCAAAATATCAAAGATTTAGTATTTAAATGTACTAAATGTGCTGAGTATCGTTCTAATCAGACTGAGCCAATGATTCCTACAGTGTTTCCCGACTATCCATGGCAAATTGTTGGGTCAGATTTATTCTATCACAGGGGTCAAAATTGGTTGATTCTGATTGATAACTCCTCAAGGTACATTGAGATAGCTAAACTACATGGGTCTATATCACATGATGTCATTACACATATAAAGTCCATTTTCTCAAGAATAAAATAGAATATCCTTTTTAGAGATTTTTTCTTGAATTTTGGTTTGCCCGTCGTCTCCATTCTGATCGTGGTGCCAATTTTACTGGTAAAATAATCACAAAGAATTGTGTAGATTGACAGGTGTCGAAAAGACTTTCACAACCCCATATCATCCACAAGGGAATGGGCAAACGGAACGTTTTAACCGCACATTGTTTAATATGATCGGTACTTTGGATGATGTCAAGAAATCCAGGTGGTCCCAACATGTAAAGGTTCTATGTCATGCATATACACTGTATGTACAGTGATCGCCTACTATTAAAAGTGCGTGATCAAAGACTCGACAAGATGCGCAAAATTCGAAATGTCGGAGGAAAGGTATGTTTCTCTTCTCATTACCACCTTAATGTCATTTTACCTACAGATGGTATTCCATATGCTGTATAAGATACTCAAGATTCATTTGGCAACAGGATTCAGTGATTGGCTCAACCGAAATACCTGAACTGAGTTGATAAATGAAGCAAAATCAAAAACCCGCCGAACGAAAATGTATATTTCACCAAATTTTCTGTTTTTATATTACCAAAACCACAAAACTGACATGCCTATGGTTAAAGTACATAATACTTAACATTATATGCATATCAGACGTTCCAACTCCCCTTCAGTATCGAGTAAGAAGAATGTTATGAAAACAATTTAAGATCAGCCAAGTGAGTGATTTTACCATGTGGATTCTAATGATATGTTCTTTGCATTTCAGAGTGGTTGGGTTTACATGGTTTAATGTACATGTACTTCATTTCGAGCTCCTGGACTAAATGGACTGCAATGGGACTTTAAAAAACTGTTCCATTTATAAGGTGTTACGCTTCAAGAGGTGTTTCACTTAGCAGGTTCTACTGTACAGTGTACATATCATTTAATGGTAATGTATTCAAACCTAGGCAGAAACAAAATGTACGCACACACAGTGACCATTTAATTGACTGAATCAGTGAACGGTGATGTACATGTTTATATTGGACATACATTTGGGGGTGTATGGTTTGTTGAAACTCACGCTATAGGCTGATCCATTCGTTTCTGTGTTAGAATATTTATTTTATGTTATTTAAGAGGAAACGTGAATTTCATCATGGTCAAATGGAAGCCCAATACCCTACCTAAGTATTAAAAAATGAAGAGAGTAAAAATGCTCTCTTGTTTTTGATATTTTTAAGCTTTTTAAATAAAATTAAACATATTACATCGCATTTATATCTTTACTTCGTAAAATCAATAAAATTTACGAAAAATGGTCAAACTGATATATATTTCTCAAAGCATATGGGTGTTCTTGTGCCTACAAAACCTAATTGAATCTCCAGTGGTCTGTAATATAAACACAAATAAATCTTTAAAAAATAACCGTTAAACAGGATCTTAAGAGGTTCTGGACAAATCATTTGATTCTGGACTTGTCATATTTTTTTTCAAAGAAATCACATCCAAGGGTTGAATTTTTATTAGCTACATGTATTTAGAGAGTGAGTCCTGCCTAGTATTAATTTCAATAAAAAGTTGAAATAGAACCCTATTTGAGAGTTAATCTAATACTTACATTACATTAATATATTAAGGCAAATCCTGTAAATCCAATCCAATATTTTTTAAGTGCATTTTCTATGAAATATTTTCCAAGTATTTAGATGAAACGGTCTTATTCAAATACAAATCATAACATGATATTTTTTCATAAAATATTTTTCCATGAAATTCAATTGAAGGGTCAAGATATATCGAGCTAATTTAGGTGAAAACCCTTACATGATGATGTGTTTTCATGACTTCTTTCATAAAATTCCATCAGGGGGTGAAGATAAAATGATCGAATTTAAGTGATTTAAAGCCCCCGATAAATCGGGCTACGTATACCGCCGTGTTTACATTAGGGGATTAGAAGAGTTTATTTTTACTTAGGTATGCAAGCAATATCAATATTAGGCCTTCATGCATGTACTCGTGTGTACAATTAGCATGCCCTTCAATATTATATAAGCCAGGCTATTCAAGTCAACATAATGTACACTATTTATGTGTGTACTACATGGTAATACAATAACCTGGGAAACAAAACACAAATACTTTTTATATGTTCAAAATGAGCCATTTGATTGATGCATACACTAATACCTTCATATATAAACATCTACAAAGTATATCTAATAGTTATTTTCAATTCCAATGTTGAAACTCGCCTGGTTACGATTATACGGAAAATCAACACGGGACGATAGTTGTACACCTTCCTGGCTTACCTCTGAAGCCTGTACCCTGTAATCTCTTTATATAGGTTAGCGAGAGCGCTGCGCCTGCGCAGTTTTAAATTTTGGCGCACACTTTAAGGATCACGAGGATATGTTTTCTTGGATATTTTCTATGAAATCCCATCCAATGGTCAAGGAAAAATTTTGATTTTGATTTGGTATTAGGTCACGTGTTCGAAAGATCAATATAAGGCCCTTAGAACCATATTGGAACGTAATTTTGAATGTCACGTGATAGATCCATATAAGGCTTTTAGAACCATGTCAGGAAAGATGAGGGGAAGCCCCTTGTTACGCGGTATATGGCATACATTCATGGTTGCGCGGTATTTGTGATACGGGTGAATATGCCATACTCACCTGCGGTATATGGCATATTCCGCAGGTGAGTATGCGATATTCCGCAGTGAATATGCGATACATTGATTTCAGTGAATACCCGATACTCACCTGCGGAATATGTCATACTCACTTGCGGAATATGCCATATACCGCAGGTGAATATGACATATACCGCAGGTGAAAACGTGATACAGAAAGCCTTGATTTGATTGGTTGCGAGAATCGACTCTAAATGTAAAACTACGCTGGATTACCAATATAGTTAGTGCGTCGAGTACTAATATATGAATCCTGGATTGATTGAGTAAGTTTATTACACGAGTGATACTTCTGCTAAGTTAATATATTCGATAATGTTTGATTCAGTAATCATTATAATAATTTATAACGTTTTGTACTTGTTCGTTCAATCGATGCAATTGACAATTACGTACTTCCGTATCACGTTCTCATTGGTTAGTGTGTATGCCATATACCGCAGGTGAATCTGTCATACACCGCAAGTGAATATGCCATATTCGTTGCGGAATATGACATATTTTTGTATCGTGTTTACCGCGTAACACCCCTGACACCTGTTTCACGATTTTCTCCGAACGTTGTTTGCCGATTCGATTCGTCGTATTTCGGAATCCTGGTGACAATTTTATACTCCAATTGGAGTATTTTTGATCTACTTCTTATGACGAAAATTCCCGAACCTTGTTCGGATTAATCCGGATTTTCTGACCTACTTTATCTTCCGAAATTTCACGAGTTAACATTCGTCTCATTTCGGAATCCTGGTGACAATTTTATACTCCATTGGAGTATTTTTGATCTACTTCTTATGACGAAAATTCCCGATCCTTGTTCGGATTAATCCGGATTTTCTGACCTATTTTATCTACAGAGATTTGACGATTTTACATTCGTCTCATTTCGGAATCCTGGTGACAATTTTATACTCCATTGGAGTATTTTTGATCTACTTTTCTGGATTTTGCTCTACTTATTATATCTTGACAACAAGCAAATCAAAAAGTTCGACATGAACGGGTCTCGATCAACTAACCTAGAGCTTGGAAGCTAGGCACGTTAACCATGTGGCCAACGTGCTACCGATATGAAAGAACAAAAGTATCATATATTTATACCGAGCGTCAATTCAAAATGATCTTCACTTTTGACTCCACTTTACGAGGCGTATAGCCTTTATATTAGTATCTATGTGTTTCTGACACGTTTGGGCGTCCGGGAATAGCGAGGTCTACACAAAGTTTGCACGCGAAATTGACGTAGTTCATGACTGAAATCGGGAAGACAAAATTTGAGATTCACAAACAAAATTGCTTGTGAAAACTATTTACGGAGACCCTAATCTACTTGGCTAAGGTTTTATTTGAAGACACATTGCCTTATTAAGCAGGTAGAGGGGCATACGGAACACGGAGGCAAATGCTATGTTGAAAATTTTCTGTATTTCAATTTGAACATGTTAAATTACATGTCACGTAGGCCATCCCAATTGAAAAAAGCCTATGGAAAATCATCTCCAATTATCACCTAACTTACTATTGATAATTAGTTGAAAGTTGGGTGTAAAAATTCACATGCAAATGAGCTAATTATCAACTTAATTAACGCTTAATTTGCAACTTAATTAACGATTAACTACCATCAATATGCAAATGAGCTATTTACGTAAATTAGTTGAAAGTTAGTTGTAAGTTTGATGTAAGTTAATCTCTAATTATCACCTAACTTACTATTGATAATTAGTTGAAAGTTAGGTTTAAGTCAGATTTGTGACATCTCAAAATGACTCGCTTCTTTTTTGCTTCCCTTCACTCGGAGATTTTTGCTTCATCTAGAACTATTTTGTGACGGAATATTCATCTTAATTAGGATCTTTCAGAACAGACAACATTGAACTTGAACTATTGAAATTTCACAGCAAGAGGAGGGAAAACCCTATGATTCAATTGATGACATAAGATTTCCTCCTTCGCACACCTTCTTTTGTCGAAAACGTACCCTCCATCTTGGTTTTTAAAGTTTTCAAATTGACCTAGATTTAAACCAATCAACGATCGACTCGCTAAACCAATCAGCGACGATGTCATCTCAATACAGATTTACATTATAAGCGTATGTCATCTTTTAACCCTGGGGTTTCTCCCCCTCTTTTTTAATTCTATTTTGCAAATTTTTAAGATTCATGAAAAGCATGTGAAAACATCATTATTGCCATCAACAACTAAAATCAGAACACAAACATTAGACTATAATGTTACATAATAAAGACGTAACAGATATAATCAAAATATGTTTTGAAATGTCTTTGATCTAACAATCATTATTTAGAAGAGCACATTAGGATTACTTGTGAAATATAGGTAACCCATGTTAGTACCTAAATTGCATTCTAGGATTAATATTATATGCTCTGATTCAAAAAGATTTTTAAATTCATAAACATTTCAGACAGAAGTGTGAATAAGATTTAACATACATTGTATTCATGTTCTACATACCCTTATAATAATGTTGACCAAATTTCATGGTAGTATACGCACCATTCAAGTTGTAATTCTCAATTTTATGAGAGAAATATCTCTCACATGTTTTCTTTTTCCACCATCTTGAAATTAAATTTAGGGGGTTTGTATTTCTAAATCATGGGCCTAATTTACGACTAATTATCATTATAATCATCCTATATGTTAACTATCAACCAATAATCTACTTCAGACCAAAAACGTTTTAATTTACCACTTACTATCACCCTCAAACATTTCATATCTTAATTATCAACTAAAAATCATAAATCAGCATTATTGTAAGTTAATTTAAGTTGAACTTGCTACTGATAATTAGGCCATAATTATCATTGATTTAATTAACGCTTAACTTTAATTCCAATTGCCAGCAGAATTGTTGATAATTAGTTGTAAATTAGTTGGTAATAAGTTGGTAATTAGTTTTATTTTTCAATTGGGATTGTTTTATATGGGGATTATATGTACTTTACTTGTTTACATTAACGTAAATCATTACATGAAATCTGCATTCTTCCGGGTTTAATCTGGGTTTGTATTGTCTTATTGGGGCTTTTCGACTTTAAAACAAACCTTACCTAAATGGATTTGTGTCTCGGGATATTCTGAAAGAATATCACATATTTTTGTCTTCCCGATTTCAGTCATGAATTACGTCAATTTCGCGTAAAACATTGGGTAGACGTTGTCATAACCGGATGCCCAAACGTGTCAGGAACACATAAAGTGTGGACCAAAAATAAAACTCAACCCTCAAAAGCTGTCACAATGAGCTAAATTTGAAGTTTTGTGTCTCAAACTCACCCAAGCGGTAGAAAAATAATTCCCATTCACTTTAAGTACCACAATAAATGAATCCAAAGCTTCATACCTGCAAATGATGGATAAATCCTTACCAAATCGAACGAATGTTTTCATGAATCGCCATGTTTGTGATCCAAGGTGGATTGACTACCAGAATGCAACATCAGTTAACCGTATTTACTCGTGACAGATTTCAAAATGGCGGAACGGCATTTTGATTGCTGGCACGTGTCATGTTGCATTCTGGGACCCAATCCACATTGCAGCGCAATCGGGCTCCAATATCACCTCAACATTTGAAGAGTCGGCATTAACATGTGAATTTTCACTTCAAATTTTTTTTAGTTCTTATTTGTCATTATGGACACAAATTCCACTATATCTGGACTTAGTAGGACGGAGAAAATAGAGCACTGAATACACTGAGGTAAGAATTAATTACATGTGCGACAGCATGTTATTTTCATAGCTTTTGTAATTCTTTATGCTCCCCCATATCAAAATTTACATAGGCTTTACACCTACAATTTACACTCAGTTTATACTTACTTTACACCCAGTAAATAGGTGACCAATTTCATATGCGAATGAGCTAATTTACACTTTAATTTACACTCAGTTTACACCTTGGTATACACCCACTTTACACTTAAGTTTACATCTACTTTACATCCAGTTCGCACTTAGTTTTCACGTAAGTTTACACTCAGTTTACACTTACTTTACACCCAGTAAATAGGTGACCAATTTCACATGCAAATGAGCTAATTTACACCTAAGTTTACACTCAGTTTACACTTTAGTATACATCCAATTTACATCAAGAGCACATTCTGATTGGTCAGATTTTAACTTAATTTACAGTTAGTTCACCTAATCCTTAATTGGCGAAATGCTAACTGCTTATCGCAGGGGGAGAGAATGCAAAGATATTCTGAATTTTGAAGCACTGTGATCAGAGAATAATATTAATGAAGATACAGGGGGTCCAAAGAGTAACGAATTGCAAAAAATTGCAAAAACAAAAATCCAATGTTAAATCGCCATGGGGATTTTCCTGGAATTTTCTGTCTACAGCGCTTTAAAAAGTATTTGTAGGAGTTATGCTATAGTACAAATATCACAGTATGATCAGCATTAAAGATCTATTCAAGTTGTTCTGCTCAGATTTTTAAATTGAAGTTTTAAACAAAAAATGCTAAAATAATTCTGTTTTGTATATCTTGGATTGCTTCTAGTTTGGCTTATAAAGTGTGTGGCCTCTTATATTTGGATGTTTCTCTGCCATGTTATTTTCAATAAGATTAACATGGCTGAAATTCTTCAAATTACAAGACGGCACGGGCTTATTGCACAAAAAACTAAAAAATCTGAAATATACAAATGTCATTCATGTACATTATGAATATACTTTTCCATATATTATTGCACAATTGTCTCCCAATTTCTTATTTTTGCCGTTCTACTGACGAAATGAAGCAGTGAAATGGACTCTACGTCAACTTTATATTAAAACATTTACTATTTTTTCAGTTGTATTAAAATGTAAAAAACTTACTCCCGTCGAGAGCTACTTAGATTTTGAAAGTATAGCTCTCTATCGCTAGAATCAACAGCTTAAGAATCCTGACTTCAAAGAAAATTTCAGGGAATTCAGCTGACTCATGTTGCACATTATATACCTGAAAATGTATCCTACATCGGCATCTTTCATTCAGCTCAACTATAGAACGTCTCACTGCCCTATGTATCGATCAGGACTTCATTTTATGGTCGTGTCAAAAGTTTTGGCCAGGTATATTCAATATGGCGGCTTGACGTTTCCCAAGTTGCGCATGCGTCGATAGTATTTCCGTTTAACCGCCATATTGGAAATGGGTATCGAACAAAAAACGATTAGAATTCCTGATCGCCATAGAAGCACATCCGCGATCCTTCATGCACGGGGAAACTAGACACATATGAGCCCATATGTAGGCTACAGTTTGAGACAAACAGCAAGCCGTTGACTGGCGCTGATCAAATTTAGATGTCACAATTCTTCAGCTGGGAGATCCTCACGATGGAGAGCTATACTTTCAAAATCTAACATGGTAGCTCTCGACGTGAGTAATAAAAAACAATATATGTCAGCTTATTGCTTTCTGCAGAGCAGTCAAGGTTTAAATTTGGTACAATGAATCGGACACTCATTTAAATCGACATGGTTATAACATTTTTAGATGTGTTTTGTGTCGTTGTTTTTGGTTAATTTTCACTGTTGTGTTAAATGCTTAAATTTTTGTACTCCATGCTAAATGGGAAATAAAGAAATATAATATAATAAATGTGAAACTGATACGGTTGTGTATTATTCAATTGTTTTATGCCTTGGTCACATTTGCTCCGATTTTCACTACGGCGCCCGGCCGATTGAGTATTGTGTTCAGAAATGTATTCAATTTTGAACAAAATACTCACTCGCAGCAAATGTGTCCCAGGCATTACACAGCGGTATTTCGAACATACTATTGTTGCATAACCACGACCTAGCCAATTTTAAAGATTAAAATCATACTCCTTATTTAAATCCAACGATAGGAGCTCATGGTAAGTATACATTTTAACCTTTATACATCTTTACAAATACTAGAAATCTAAATGTGCGAGTGGACCACCAAGGGTCCACACATGGCAGCAGTCTCCGTAAAATGCAAAATACCTGTATTGATAACTTGACTTTGACTGATTTTTGAATTGAGATGAACTTGTTGAAACCTCGTGAAACGCCAGATACCTAGATATGACCTTGAAATGACGTTGGCCAATACACATTGACTTTGACCTTAGGTCACTTATCATGTGTCGTCAAAGGTCACAAAGGACTTTAAATCACCAAATACCTAGATATTGATATTTTACATAGGAATGACCTTGACTTCAGGTCACCTAATCATGCCTCATCAAGGGTCGAATCTTAGACCAAGGGTAAAAAAAACGCGTAAACCTAGATATTGACATTTTAAAGAGAGAATCAGATCTAGCAAGCAGTCTAACAAAAAAATGTTTCAATTTTAAAATATTTCTGGCTTATCCTTTTCATGTCTATTTTGTAAAAATCACCAAAGTGCACACTTTATTTCAGGAAAACTAAAGAGTTTACAACAATGTATATTTTTTCTATAAGAATGGTTACTTATTATTTGGGAGAATCTAAACAATTTTGCACTTTTAATCTATTATTAATAACTTCATAAATTTCTAACATATCGTTAATATTTTGTGAGATATTGTATTTGAGTTTGTAAGGAATAGATTGGTACGTCAATTGTACATGTTGCTTGTAATTTTGTCACCCCCATATATCTGATTCTGCCTTTAACCTAAATTGGCTTTGACCTCTGACCTTAGTAGAACGCTCACTGGCCCATCAAGTATGAGGGCAAAAGAAGATGTCGAGACCTACTAAATATCCGAAGGTCAGAGTTAAGTTCATTCAAAGGTAAACGATCAATGTCTAGGTATTTGGCGTTTGATGATACTATGGCCCTTGGCGAATTATGATTAGATGAACCGAGGTCAACATTTATGTTTCTTGGACAAGGTCATCCCAAGGTCAAAGATAAATATTTAGGTATTTTACGTGTCAAGACCTTTGGACAAATTCGATTCAATTCAAGAATCGGCCAAGGTCAAAAAATCAATATACAGGTATTTTTTGTAAAGATGTATTAAAGTTAAAATGTATACAGAGATAAAATAGGCTAGCTCCTATCGTTTCCTTGTGTATACGTTTATGTCTCTGCGTAATAACGCAGATGCGAACAGGAAGCATGGCGGGTATGGTAGAAAGTTCCCTTTAACTTAAAGTACATCTGTTTTCGTGGTTCAATTTACATATCACCCTTATGTATCTAATAGCAATGCAAATTAAAATATGTTCAGTGAAAGAAAATGCAATACAAGAATAGATATTTCACTTTTTGTGATTTTGTAACAATGGGGTTATTTTTTGTATAACGCATTGAAACAACTTTAAAAAGTGAGCAATGTCAGTGTTGTGATAATAACGCACCTTATACCTATTTATTACAGGTCGTGTAGACCATTGTTGCCTGATTTATAGCAAAAACATTGACTTTTGCACGTTGATGATGATGATGCGCCTTTTATGATAGATCTCATATCTTAGAAGCGTATGTAATATTTAGTTGATTCCACAGGCCAAAGTATGAAAACGTATTACGTATATGTAAAATTTTACACTGTCTTGATTAATGAATTTTATAGATCTAGAGGCCCTTCAGGAGTGGAAAACCTTTAATTATCAGAGGTTAATGTTTCCAGACTGTTTTGAAACAAACTAACGTCTTCTTTTCAACCTACACCTTGCTCCTTTCTGCCGTATTTAATAAAATAAAAATAGTATATCGCGGAGGGATACGAACCACTCACCTGGTACTTGGTTATTAACTAGGTGTTATTAAATAGGCGTTCACCTATTCTGGATACAATTGATGAGTTGTATTTAAGTCAAAAGTGAAGATCATTTTGAATTACTCAGATGCGAGTAGGTAGTTACCAGTTTTGCCACCAGGTGGCTGATTCGGGGGAATTAACATGGCAAGGTATTACAAAATTCCCTTAAACTTGAATATGCATCAGTTTTAGTCGTTCACTTTTCATATTACCCTTATGTATCTGATAGTTATACAAATTAAAATATGTCCAGTAAAAGAAAATATTATCTGCCCAACACAAGAAAAAATATTTCACTTTTTGTGGTTTTACAACATGGGGTCTATGGGGAATCTCCCCGACCTAGAAGTCACATTTTCAAAGAAAATTAAATTTTCAAAGTTGTTTAACTCTTTTCAAAACCACATTTCTAAATGTAATTTTACATGTAGATTCCAAATATGACATCAGTTTGACTGAATTGTGAATTTTTATGACGTAAATCAAGATTATTTCTACTCGCATCTGGGATATTGACGCTCGGTATTATTATACAATACTTTTGTTCTTCCATATCGGTAGCACGTTGGCCTCATGGTTAACGTGCCTAGCTTCCATTCTCTTGGTTAGTCGATCGAGACCCGTTCATGTCTAACTTTTTGATTTGCTCATTGTCAAGATATAATAAGTAGAGCAAAATCCAGAAAAGTAGATCAAAAATACTCCAATGGAGTATAAAATTGTCACCAGGATTCCGAAATGAGACGAATGTAAACTCGTCAAATCTCGGTAGATAAAATAGGTCAGAAAATCTGGATTAATCCGAACAAGGTTCGGGAATTTTCGTCATAAGAAGTAGATCAAAAATACTCCAATGGAGTATAAAATTGTCACCAGGATTCCGAAATGAGACGAATGTTAACTTGTGAAATTTCGGAAGATAAAGTAGGTCAGAAAATCCGGATTAATCCGAACAAGGTTCGGGAATTTTCGTCATAAGAAGTAGATCAAAAATACTCCTTTCTTATCATTCCCCGCACTTGCTCTTACAAACTGAACAAAATAATCATTTATTTATTTATTTATTTAGCAATGGCTGCGTATGCCGAGAGTAACGTTTATTGATGTCTATGTGAGTACAATGAAATTTTGGTTATATCGTGGTTAGCTATTTGGTCCCGGAGACCGTGTTAACGTCTGAAACTGCCTCTGACTCAACTTCGGCCTACCAACCTGAAAAAAACCTTTATAGGGAAACATGCAAGTGGTTCACCCGCCTGAATGAAGCAGAGTCACTCTGTAAAACAGAGCATGGGATTTAGTACTTGGCAGAAAGACGTGTCAACCCGGGGTGTCAACTTTCACTCCAGTTAAACTACTTATCAAACCTGAATAATGTTCATTGGTGCAGCCCCAGAAGGCTTCGTATGATACAGCCCCAGAAGGCTCAGCCCCAGAAGGCTTCATCTGATACAGCCCCAGAAGGCTTAGCCCCAGAAGGCTTACTTCGATACAACCCAAGAGGGCTCAGCCCCAGAAGGCTTTATAATACAGTCCAAGCAGGCTCGGCCCCAGAAGGCTTCCTAGTACAGTCCAAGAAGGCTCGGCCCCAGGAGGCTTCCTGGTACAGTCCAATAAGGCTCAAGCCTAGAAGATCTCGTGTGATACAGGCCCAGAATGCGTTCTTTAACACGGCCCCAGTAGGCTTTGTCTATAACCGATAAGGCTTTACTGTCCAGAATGGTTTGTTCTTTGTGCTGCCCCTGAAGGCCATGTTCTCTGAGAATAAACTATAAACTTGTTATTTTATGATATAAGAGCCATTTCGTATATTCTATTTTAAAATGTATAACATCTTTATTAATTTTTGTACAATTTTTGTGGGTGAAATTTAGGTGTTACTCGTGTAGGCAAAAAGCCGAGAATGACTACATTAGTTTCATACTACCCTTTGTTCAAAATAGTACTTTTCTATTGGCTACTACTCTACACTCAGAATCAAACCTCGTTCTATTTCAGCAACTGCTAACAAAATGATCAGAAAATTATTTTCAATCTCATTCATACTTCAAAACGATATAAAATATAAAATTGGAGTATAAAATTGTCACCAGGATTCCGAAATACGACGAATCGAATCGGCAAACTTCGGTACAATAATGAAGTGCATAAAAACCGAAATGATCCGAACAACGTTCGGAGAAAATCGTGAAACAGGTGTCAGGGGCTTCCCCTCATCTTTCCCGACATGGTTCTAAAAGCCTTACATGGATCTATCACGTGACATTCAAAATGACGTTCCTATATGGTTCTATGGGCCTTATATTGATCTTTGGAACACGTGACCTAATACCAAATTAAAATCAAAATTTTACCTTGACCATTGGATGGGATTTCATAGAAAATATCCAAGAAAACATATCCTCGTGATCCTTAAATCACTTAAATTCGATCATTTTATCTTATCCTCCTGATGGAATTTTATGAAAGAAGTCATGAAAACACATCATCATGTAAGGGTTTTCACCTAAATTAGTTCGATTTATCTTGACCCTTCAATTGAATTTCATGGAAAAATATTTTATGAAAAAATATCATCATGTTATGATTTGTATTTGAATAAGACCGTTTCATCTAAATACTTGGACAATATTTCATAGAAAATGCTTTTAAAAATATTTGATTGGATTTACAGGATTTGCCTTATAGTGGGGGGAATTTAGTGGAAAATATTTCAAATGGTGATACAAGCAAATTTATTGGCTAAATCTGTTATTTAAACTATTTGGAAAAATTCTGTCCCTGTGATCGATCAAACTGAACACTATTTCAGGAAAAAATTCAAGATGGCTGCCGTATATGTGTAATTCGATACAAATGACACTCTAGATTCATATATAGAGATAAATATGGTTTAAAATTATATTGATTCAGTAGTAAAGCATGTACGTTATATCTAGAAATACAGTTACATTCATTAATGAGCTGAATTTGGGCAAAATGACTTTATATAGGGATTCTACAAGGTTCTATTTTGGGAGCACTCTTATTTTGCAACAACTTTAGTCTTTCTTGAATAATTTTGATATTTCACACAAAATTCAATCTAATATTTCAAGTTTACATGAAAACACTGTCTTACAAGTACCAAGGAGACTTTGAAGGAGTCCCGCAAGGTTCTACTACACTCCATTATTACCACAATCTCTTGGAATTCGGTGGAAAATATTCAAAATTGCGATACATGCAAATTTGTGGGCTAGTCAGTTATTTATGCAAATAAGAAAAATTCCATCCCTCAAATCAGCCAAACCTAATACTATTTTAGTAAAAAATTTAAGGTTGTCGAAATATGTACATAATTCGGTAAAAATGACACCTTAGATTCATACATAGAGATAATATGGTTAAAAAATCGGTTCACTCAGTACTAAGACATGCAAACATATTTAGAAATGCTATGATCTTCTTTGATTTGAATTTTGGCAAAAAGAGTTTTATAGGAGTTCTTCAAGGTTCTATTTTGGCCTTCTCTGTTAGAACTTGGAATTACTTTATAACATTCTCTAATACATTTAATATCTAAGACATAATTCAACAAGAATATATTTCAAGTTAGAATGAGAATATTGTCAATCAAGTATCAATGCAAACATTGAAGTAGTCTTTCAAGGTTCTACCTTAGTCCATTATTATCACAATCTCTTGATAGTATGATGAAATAAGGGCAGATAGACAAGAACTTTTCAATTACACCGAATTACATGTGGAATTGCACAATACTGTACATTTAAGTACAGATTTTTTACAAAAGCAAACTAAATATGTCTAGAGACTTGCTGGGTTTAGAGCCCCGTGTCGAGTTGTCTACAGTGAGGTCAGCAGCAAAGGCCATGTGATGTTGCAGCTATAACACAGCTATATAATAGCAGAAACAAAGCAACACAAAACCAACTTGCCAATTGTATGGCTTGATATAACTAAGGCAGCAGTGTACCACACAAATGAACTCAACAGCTTTGAAGCATTATAATGTTCCTCAACATGTGATTGGCCTTGAGATAGAGCACCTTGAAGGTATTCAGTTGAGATTCTTGACTGAAACAATCACCACTGGTTGGCAGCCTTTAGGGAAGGGAATCATGGCAGGCTGCACATTACTATTCATGGCAGCTATGAACATCCTTCTAAAGGAGCCACAAGGAGTGCAATGAATTTAAAATGAGCAATGGCAACCGACATCCAACATACTAGTATCACATTTTCATGGATTGATGGGGTCACTCTAGCAAATGACACTGATATAGCCATTCTGTGTAACTTCACTGAACTAAAGAACCTTGTAACCTGGGAATCATATCAAATGTTGCAGTCTCCTGGAAGCTCCCTGTCATTTCCTTATAGAACACTAAATGACACAAAACTTACCCAACCAACTAGGCAAGGCAGGACGGCCTAATAGAACATCCAACATATTGACCCAATTGTCACAAGTACTTCAAACTGCCCAAAGAGTCCTAAAGTAACATATGTGAATCAGGCAACAGATTGGAAGGTGACTAATTGCAATGACTATTACAATGAGACTCCTTTATTGCCCAAATGACTTGATTGTCATCACATCAGAACAATATGATAGTCCCTTTCCTGGCTGTTAAATTCTGCTGGAGTTACAGCAACAGAGTGGAACAAGGCTCTCTTAGAAATAGGCCAAACAGAAAAGTAGTGACTATGGCTGCATTGTGCAGAGCTGGCTGAATAACTGAGTGAGGTTTGATCAACCTGTTTTCCTACCTCTCTGAGTTTGTATGCAGCCTTAGGGGTAGAAGCAGAAAAAATGGAAATTAAACTGACAAAAAAGACTAAAGCTGCTAATCACAACAAAACCTGAAGGACAATGGTGCCACAGGCAATGATACTCCATTGTTTAAACTCACGTCAAAAGTCTGCAATAATATTCTTGCTGGTGTCAAAGTAATGGTGTTGTAGTTGTAAAACATGGTAAATACATTGATAAATTTGCAAAACTCACTCAGTACTCAATGTTCAGTTGCAACTTCAGTTGTTTTGGCAATTTAAACAAATTGATTTTGTTGTAAATTAGTGCATTTGTAAGTGTAAAGAATAAGAATGGTGTCAAAAGTGAACCTTAAACGGCTCCTATGTAATAATGACTTTTAAAAACTGATTTTGTTGTAAATTAGTGAATGTATATTCCTAATTATAGAACAGTAGTACCAATGATGTTAAATTCATTAAATTAAATAGAGTATCCATTGCACCAATTTGTGAGTATACAAAATAAGAAGGGTGTCAGGAATGAACCTTGTTTAACTCCTAATTATTTATTTTGACTTGAGTTCATAACAGTATTATGTGTTTAGTATACTACAGCTCTAAACATAGAGTTAAACATGTCTAATTATACTCTGATGAAATCATAGCAACCTCTCTATTTTATGATTATATTACATTACATAGTGATACATGTACTACATAAACATATAATCATACACATATATAAAATATGTTGTGTCCTATATAGGTAGAATAATCATATTATAATATCCAGTTACCTTTGAAGATGGTCAGAATGTACTTATTTGTTTTCTGTTGATACACGTTTCTAACTTAATCCTACAGAATGATAAAATTGACCACAACTTCCTTTTTCCAGTTTTATGGGGTAGGGCACTTTCAACGCTTTTTAAAAAATACTTTCAATTTTCAATAATTGAAATCTTCATATTGTAGTATCAGGCAAAGTTATTAGATGTTTTTTAAATAATAATTAATGCTATTCGTCATTGCATTCTTTATTTGAACCTAGAAAATGAACATTATTTCCCATTTTTCGCCAAATCGTCACACTTTGGGGCCATGGGAGAGGGCTAAAATTCAGTTTAAAAATTTGAAAAAAATTCACATGACTAATTTCACCTTAAAGAACAACATTTTACCATGAGAGCGTGAATTTTCCAAAAAAAAATTGCCCACCCTACATGTAATTTAAGTCATACTTTGTCGGCCATCTTGGATTTTGGGGGGAAGAAGTGAAATATTCCGTCGATCACAGGGACAGATTTTTTGAAAAAGGTTTTAAGAAGCAGAAAAGCCAAAGTTTATACTTGCATCACCATCTGAAATATTCTGCCTAATATAGGGGTAAATTCCCCCCACTATTAATATATCAATGTAATGTAAGTATTAGATTAACTCTCAAATAGGGTTCTATTTTAACTGTTTTTATTGAAATTAATACTAGGACTCACTCTCTAAATACATGTAGCTAATAAAAATTCAACCCTTAGATGTGATTATGACAAGTCCAGAATCAAATGATTTGTCCAGAACCTCTTAAGATCCTGTTGTTACAAAATATTTGAATTTTGCGCATCTTCTCGAGTCTTTGATTACGCACTTTTAATAGTAGACGATCACTGTATATACAGTGATATAACTGCTCAAAGAATGACTCAACTGGGTTTACTCCATTTGAACTCATGTTTGGTCGTCAACCTATTGACATTCTTCTAGGAATAAATTCCAGTGAACATTTGGAGTCAATGCAAAAATATGTGTCCAATCTAAGGTCTGACCTAAAAACTGCATATGATGTAGTGAATGGGAATGTCAGTAAAAGAAACAAACTCAATAAGGATAGGTATGATAAGAAAGTAAAACAGTTACCACTAGAGCTAAATGATAGGGTCCTTGTCCAAAATGTTGGCTTAAGAGGGAAAAGAAAAGTTGCAAACAAGTGGTCTCCTGACATTTCAGCAGGAGATCCAAGACGTCATTTCCATTGTTCTCTGCATATTTCGCGTAGTAATCTACGGTGATTAGCCCGCGCGATTTTCGCATGAATGAACGTCATGGTTGATGCACCCATTTTTACACGACGGTATCTCCCTCGTCTTTTATCGGTTTCCCACAAAATAAACGGTTTTGAAAAGCTTATATCAAGTAGTTTCAGACGGTCTTTCTCATTTTTTAATTTCATTCAAGGTCTGGTCTCAATAATCAAAATCGCAATTGTGATATTTTTATAGAAAACGCAAAAATGTGTACTGTTTTCAAGCCTTACGGATAAATCGTTAACGGCGGCCTTCACAAACAATTAGTTCAGCACTATTTAGCTCAAATCTAGACGATTTCAATGGTGTTATTCTTTTTTACCAACCCTGGGGGAGATGGGTTTCTGCCAATTTTTAGTGCGACCAAGTGTTTTTTAGAGCCATTTATTTCATCATTTAACGTCACATATTCCGGATTGTAGCGTGACTGAACTTTATTGGACGGATGTACCCATCTTTACACGATGATATCGCGCTCGTCTTTCATCGGTTTCCCACAAGGTAAACAGTTTTGAAAAACGTATATCAAGTAGTTTCAGACGGTCTTTCTCATTTTTTAATTATATTCAAGGTCTGGTCTCAATAATCAAAATCGCAATTGTGATATTTTTATAGAAAACGCAAAAATGTGTACTGTTTTCAAGCCTTACGGATAAATCGTTAACGGCGGCCTTCACAAATAATTAATTCAGCACTATTTAGCTCAAATCT
>CAIIXF020000103.1:0-29000 GCA_903813345.2 Owenia fusiformis
TTCGCCCTTTTAAATTTCAAATCCTCGGTTGCCTCTGAATCTGTTAGAAGCTTCCTTTGTACCTTGTGACACTTTAAACCACATACAAGTCTATCGCGTAAGGCTTGATCTAGAAATCCTCCGAACTTACACGTTGAAGACAGTTTCTGTAGTTCGACTGCATAATCAGATATACTCTCATTTTCGCCTTGATCACGTTTATGGAACTTGAATCGCTTGCTTATCACCATGAGCTTAGGCTTATAATGGCCTTTCAAAACAGTCACTAAGTCCGCATATGCCTTATCCTTTGGCTGAGCTGGTGAAACTAAGTCCTTCAAAGTTTGATAAGAAGTAGGGCCTAAGAGAGTCAAAAAAGATGCTACCTTCTTGTCATCCTCTATAGAATTCGCCAAGGTGAACTGCTCAAAACGCTCTTCCCATGAATCAAAGTCACCACTAGCATACGGCTCGATGTTTCCAATACACATGGACGCCATTGTAAGTGTCAAAAGTTCCAAATTCAACACGAAAATGATCATAAAATGTCACGTGGCTACACTTCAAGTCCAAATATTATACGATATATGGCCTCCTTGGCTAAAATAACTATCCAACAATGTGAACTAGTTTATCCTCGTCGCCAATGTAATAACTTATGTTCATGTATATCCAATAAACTACATAAAATATGGTTTTACTTCAAAGATATTTCACTATTTAGAAATCTCCATCTTGGTACAATAGTCTCGAAACTGTCTGTTTCGTGCTGCCACCTATTGGCTAAATGAAACATCAAAACGCAATAACACAATTTGGTTGTTCTAAGATACAACAGTGCGTTCTATACCAAAATGGCCCATCTCATCATGGACGGATTTCAATACAACATTGTGGAGAACCTGGGGAAGAACTATCCTTTTATATGTTTTACCACCAAGTTTTGAAACCTTGTACAGAATACCTGATTGAACGATCAGACTTCCCCTGTGTCTTAACATTGCTTTGACATTTTGACGTTCTGCTTTCCTTTGGAAAGAAGTTAAGACTCACATCATTTTTATGATGTATTTGACCCAACCAATATCACTGTCTAAATCCTGGGTATGAGATACATCTTTACCCATTGAAGGTAAACTTTCAAGAAAATCTAGGTATTCCTCAACCTCAATAGAATTGTGACATGGTGGTAACCCATGTTTTAATAACATGACCCTTTAATGGTTTAAAAACATTAGCCTTTAAATGCTTTGGAAGCAAGCCAGTCAATTTTATTGTACAGTTCAATAGCCAGGGGAATTCAAGGCATTCAAGCCAATAATCTTTTCTTTGCCTTAGCTGTACATATTTGGCATGCCTCTGGATATGGCTGGCAATGTGGTAACTTCTTAGGCTTTGATCTTGTTCAGTTGGTTTTGCTTATTTTATACGCAGGTACAATTTTATATTTTCCTATTGGCTTTACATGGGTCACAAATGATAAAAGAGTCCTGCCGGGGTCGCCATTTGTGACCCATGTAAAGCCAATAGGAAAATATAAAGACCAGGTGAATTCAAGGCAATCAAGCCAATTATCTTTTCTTTGCCTTAGCTGTACATATTTGGCATGACTCTGGATATGGCTGGCAATGTGGTAACTTCTTAGGCTTCAATCTTGTACAGTTGGTTTTGCTGATTTTATACGCAGGTACAATTTTATATTTTCCTATTGGCTTTACATGGGTCACAAATGGCGACCCCGGCAGGACTCTTTTTAGGAAAAATTCTGCTTCTTGCATGTGACATAGAAAGAAACCCTGGGCCTACTGGAAATTTTGAAGATTACGTAAATGTTTTTTGTACCAACATAAGAAGTTTGTCTGCAAATAAAGGTTCAAGATTTAATGATTTGAAACTCTTTGTAAAGCAAAACAACATAAATATTTTTAGTTTATGTGAAGCAGGTACACACTTGATTGCATCTGATTTTAATATCCATGGTTACCATAAGCTTGAGGACAAGATAAAGTGCAATTATAACACCAATGGCAGGGGCATTATCTTGTATGTTGATGAGAATATTCCTGAAAGCGATATTGTAATTCGTCAAGACTTATTTACTCCTGGTGTTGAATCGTTATGGGCAGAAATAACTATAAGAAAACAGAAATTATTATATGGCACTTTTTACCGATCACCATCTCAATCCGCTGCAGAGCGTGATCTTTACATGCTGAGGCTGAAAGCAAATATTGAGCTTGCCTCTAGACTCAAACATGATGTTATGTTGATTGGGGGTGATTTCAATTGTAGAAGTAAACTTTTTTGGGACAATGATGTCAATACTATAGAGGGCGGTATGCTTTATGACATGATGATTGATCAAGGTCTTACTGAGTTAATCCATGAACCAACAAGAGTAGCTCAAAACTCAAGATCATGTTTAGATTTATTTTTTACAGATTCACCCGGATTTGTTTTAAACACTGAAGTTAAAGCACCTATTGAGCTTTCTGATCAGTCAACCATATTAACAATGCTCGATTTGGGCCTTAAACATAATAACTTTAAATCTACCAAACGCGTATGGCAATACTCAGATTGTGACAATGTTGCACTTAATGCAGCTGTTTCTAATCATGATTGGAACAGTATGTTTCGATTTAATTCTACCCACGATTTAGTTAAAAAGTTTACCGATGATTTATATACCTTATTTTTTTTAATAATATTCCGAGTAAAACAAAGATAATGCGTTCAAATGACACACCGTGGTTTAACAAGGAGGTCAAAGCTGCCATAAACAGAAGGGATAAATATTATCGAAAATTGAAGAAAAATTATTTGGACGAGAATTTTCAACTTTTCAAAAATCAGTCTATTTTGGTTAGTGACACAATTGCAAGTGCAAAATTAACACATGAGAATACTGTCTGTGCAAAATTGAAAACTCATTCATCAAGCTCATCTTTTTATTGGAAGGTCATCAAGCAACTTTTGGGGAAAAAATTTAATACAGATCTTCCAATTTTAAAAAGTGGTATTATTACAGCAGTTGATGATAAATCTAAAGCTGACTTGTTTTTGAATCAATTTCTTAAAAAGTTTCATCATAATCACAATGAATCCACCGACATATATTTTCCATCTGGAACTGATAATTTAATGGAAATTCCATCAATAGAACAGGAAACAGTTAATAAATTGCTAAAAAATCTTGATACTTCAAAGCAGGGTGGACCAGACAATATTTCAAATAAAATGCTTAAAATGGTAGCTTCCACCTTAGATAAACCACTGTGTCAGTTATTCAATAGAATTCTACAGGATCGGATTTACCCGGATACTTGGAAACTTGGTACTTTAGTTCCAATTTGTAAGAATAAAGGATCTCGTTCTGATCCAACTAATTACAGACCAGTCACATTACTCAACAACATTTCAAAAATATTTGAAAAAATACTTTATGAACAATTGTACACTTTTATTAAGGAAAATAACTTACTTTATATCAACCAATCTGGCTTTTTACCAGGACACAATACACAAAATCAACTGGTTAGTATTGTGCATTTTATTAATTCAAATATTGATGATTTGGCGGACACCAGAGGCATCTTCCTCGACATAGAAGGTGCGTTTGATGCCGTTCCTCACTTCCTGTTGATCAAAAAATTAAAATCATACGGTTTACCTCAGAGTATTATTGATCTCTTTCAAAGTTATCTGACCAATAGAAAATTAAACTGCCGTGTCAATAATATATCTTCTAAACTCTCAGAGGGAGGCACAATTAATAGTGGGGTACCCCAGGGATCCATCTTGGTACCATTATTCTTCCTTTTGTATATAAATGATCTACCGGAAGTCATTAGAAATGGTAAAATGTTCTTATATGCTGACGACAGTTCTATATTTTTTAAAGTTGATAAGGACAAAGATCTAACTGAAGCTCAACGGGAAATACAATTTGATCTTGATAAGTTGTCTGAATCGTCCGATTTGTGGAAGTTGAAATATAAAAGCATCTAAAAGTAAAGAATTGATATTTAGGAGTAGATGTCGTTTCAAGAGGCAGTTTGAGCCAGTTACCATGAATGGTGAACTGTAGCAAGACAAGATTCACATTGCCACCTTGGTGTAATTTTAGATGATGCTCTGACTTTCACCGAACACATAACCCAACTCCGTATCAAAATAGACAAGATGCTAAATCCATTTAATTGCTTAAAATATAAGATTGCAAGCAAACACCTTGAAACTATGTATATGTCCTTTATTTTACCCCATTTAGAATACGGCTCAGTTTTATTTGATGCGGCTCCAAAACACGAACTCTTGAAATTGGACAGGCTTCACTATAAGGCAGCCTTAATTGTTAGCGGCTGTACCAAGGGAACAAATACAAACAAAGTTCTGAAAATTCTAAACTGGACTCCATTATCGGAAAAAAGAAAACAAAAGAAACTGTTATTAATGCATGATGTTTATTATGGAAATGCCCCTCCATACATTTCAAATATTTTCAATACGATCCGAAACAAGAGGCTAACGCGAGCCTTAAGAAAAATGCCCCATTTTATTGTACCCGTGAAACAATCTGAAAAAACTAGACGCGGTACTGTAGTTTCTTCTATATCTGAATGGGAGAGGGACACATTACCTGATCAACTCAAAACCATTCCAATAAAGCGCACTTTTAAATATCATCTTAAAAAACATTTATTTCCAAAGAAGACCCAAATTGACACAGTTCATTTGAATTTAGACAGGCAAGCTGAAATTATAATGCTTAATAAAACCAGATGTGATTTCATTTTTCGTTACCATAAGTTCCAGCATCAATTCAATAATGTTAATCCTCAATGCTTGTGCGGCTTTCGATCTCAGACAACCCAACACCTGTTCTTTTCTTGCCCCCTTTTACTTGATCTTAGGGAACAACTAGCACTCGACCTTGCAGGGATACCCAATTTCAACATTCACCATTATAACAAACTAAATGCAAAAGAGAAACTAGATACATTGTTATATGGTGGCTCAGCATATAAAATTGAAACTAACAAGCTTATAGTCACAACATCTGCTAACTTTATTTCTTTAATTGTAGACTATGTTTAAGTTTATATATTTGGTGTGAAATGTCACATGTAACTTACATGTATTGTCATGCTGAGTGTTCAGCAGCCTAAAATAACTTGATTTTTATGTGCCTACTTAACTCTATTTTAGAAAATGTATAAATGTGTATGTGTGAAAATCGACATGGGCCACTAATGCCAATGGCCTTGGCCCATTGTCGGACATTGTGAAATGATAGTATTGATAAATAAAACATAACCTTTAAAAAAAAATGTAAGCTATAAACTCAAACAAAACTCAACCTACCCGCTATTATTTTGATTGTACACGACGAAATTTCCACTCCCGGGGAGCACTTTGGTAACACTTTGAAGGAGGATTCTTGAAAAATTCGTTCGAATTTTCACAAAAGGTTTCATGCAATTTCATTGCTTATTTAAGCCTCAACTCTGATACCATAGTATTTTAATTATAGATTAAAAGAAAACATTAAACTCACCAGGTTATATGATAAACCGTTTCGAGCATTGATGATTTGAGTTAAACTGTGGATATAAATGTAAGTCGGCATGTATTCCACAGTTAATGTATACATAAGGTCGGGCCATATATCACTGACAACCCCGGGCATACATGCAACGATCACTTGGTAAAAAAGTAAAAATAATATAGAATAAAATGTTTAATATACTGCTAAATAAGTTGCATTAAGAGAGAATCGTAGAGAATATTTTTTCCTGTATAATAGGCAGTTATTTCTTTTATTATAACGGAAAAAAATATAATACGTATTTTTAAGAATTATTTTTGATTTAATAATATTATTTGTGTATTATTTAAAGGGAACAACATATAATGCCAAATAATATAGAATAATATTCCTGTCAGGAGCAAATAATATGTTGGCATTTGCAATCAAAAACCTATTATACGCGGTTATTTTCAAGCCGTTAATCCCTAATTATTCAATTCCTATGAAATGAGTTTCATTCATACTGATAATTAATCTGTTTGTTAGGGTTAATGGATTAATCTCTACAGCTGATGGCTCTTAATTCCACAAAAATAATTTGCAAAATAAGTTTTTACATACATATTTGATTGTATAATGTCCCTCATGTTATGATTAACATTGTGTTAAATTTTTGATTCAATCAATTAATTCATTGTAAAGTTAATTTTTGAATTTTTAATTAATTTGTTTTCCTCACATTTTTAATCCATTGTTTCTCTGTCACATTAAGTTTATAGCAAACAACATTTAAATCGATCCCCTCTTACACAGGTACAAACAACCACCTGTATTCACTTTGCCAACCGGAAAAACAGTCATGACAGGGAACTGCTCAATATTCAATAAACACATTACGCATTTTATACAGACCCGTAGCTGAGGACCCCCTCCCCGTGGTCAAAATCATGTAGTTTTTCACCATTCACATACATGTATTGACATTCAAGAGCAATATAATAAGTCAAACTTTAATCCCTAATTATTCAATTTCCATGATTTGAGTTTTGTTCACACTGATAAATAATCTGTTTGTTTGAGTTAATGGATTAATTTCCACAGCCAATGGTTCTAATTTCAACTGAAAAATAAATTGCAAATTAAGTTTTTCATATTTATTTGATTGTATAATGTCCCTTATGTTATGATTAACATTGTGTTAAAATTTGGATTTAATTGATTGACTCAACGGAAAGTTAATTTTTAATCAATGGGTTTCCTCACATTTTTACTCTATTGGGTTTCCTCACAATTTAACTCAATTGTTTTTCTGTCAAATTAAGTTTACAACAAACAACACTTAAAGCGCCCTCTTACACAGACACAAACACCTTTAATCATTTCAGAAACAACACAAAACATTTATGACACGAAACTGCTATATATCAATACATTACGAATTTGGTATAGGTCCATGGCCAGGGAGGGGGGGGGTCAAGTAAATCCCCCCCCCCCTTGCCAAAATTCTTTCAAAATCCTACATTTTTTACCAATCTGAGCACTGTTAAGTGATTTCGGGCCAAAATGATCAAGTGTGACCCCTTGGTTTGTTTTGAAACTTGATCCCCTGGGCTAAAACTTATTCCGAGCCTGTATTATATTGGATGTACATGTATTGCTCTGATTTCTTCTGGCAAATCGCTGATAATAAATAAGAAAGGTACATTAGGTTAACTGATACAAGTGGTGTTAAACCATGCTAAAACAAAATTAAAACGTGTATTCTCTCACATTTCACAATTCATGCGTTTTCTGTTATCCATATATCTGAGATATTAACTGGGGATATAAACAACAGATTAGTCCATGATGTAATACATTTGTTTCTACTGCAATTGGACCATTTTAATTAAAACTGGTTTTAATAAATTTTTTGTTTTCCATTTCCAAATGTATATTCGGTATGTTTAGTTGTTTGATAATGAAAATAAAGAAGCGGGCACATTTTACATTTATTCCTAATGTTTCATCTGACATAGCGATGATTACGCTTTGAGCAAATTGGTGCATGGTAGAACAAACTGATGTAAATAACATGTTGACATACAGTACATGTATGTCAGAGCAATATGATAAGTAAAAGTTTAATCCCCAATTATTCAATTTCTTTAATATGAGTTTTGTTAACACTGAAAGCTAATCCGTTTGTTAGAGGCGATGGATTAATTTATTTCCTACAGCCAACAGTTCTAAGTTCCACAAAAAAATAATTTAAAAACCAAGTTTTTCATATTTATTTGATTCTATAATGTCCCTTATGTTATGATTAACATTGTGTTAAAATTTGGATTAAATTGATTGACTCAACGGAAAGTTCATTTTTAATCAATGGGTTTCCTCACATTTTTACTCCATTGTTTCTCTGCCATATAAAGTTAACAACAAACAACATTTAAGTGCCACTCTTACACAGGCACAAACAACCACCCGTATTCACTCTGCCAACCACAAAAATAGTCTTGACACAGAACTGCTCAAATTTTAGCTAAAAACATTACGCATTTTATACAGGCCCGTGCCTAACGAGTAACAATCCCCTCCCCTTGGCCAACAATTCTTTCAAAATCATGAAGATTTTCACCATTCACATACATGTACATGTATTGATGACAGAGCAATATAGGTAATACTTTAATCTCTAAGTTTTTTCAATTTCTATGAAATGAGTTTTGTTCACTGATAACTAATCCGATTGTTAGAGTTAATCCGTTTGTTAGAGTGAATGGATTAATATCTAGAGCCGATTGTTTTATTTTCCACAAAAATAATAATTTGCAAATTAAGTTTTTCATATTTTTTAATTGTATATTTATTGTATATTTATTATTTAATCCCTCTTTCTATGATTAACATTGTGTTAAAATTTGGATTGAATCGATTAACTCATTGGAAAGTTAATTATTTGATTTTTAATTGATGACTTTTTCACATTTTTACTCCATTGTTAACATTGATTTAAAACAAGTTAAATTTCTTTCTTCTAAACATTTATTTGTAAATACTTTTCAAATAGAAATAGAACAGTCAAAATAAAATATGTGTGACATGTGTAAGTAATAGAGATGAGAAGGCCAGTAGAACGGTTAATCCTATTAACTGCCATGCTGTGCATTCTTTGTTTTGTTTGGTTAAGTAATTAACCAGATGGATTGTACATCAAGTTGGACGAGAATAATCGAGTATAATATTTTTTAGAACCCAAATAATACAATATAATTTGATATATTCTGCTTAGATTGGAAAATACTAGAAAATAATATTTTTTAGAATAGAAAAAAATCTAAATAGACTGCAATCATCAGTTTGGATTGATAAATATGACCAAATAATATTTTAGAAAGACAGAATAAATATAAATTGGCGCAAATAATTCTAAAAAAGAATATTATACCGGGAATAAAACATTCTGCTACATTTTCTTATTGAGATAATCGGATTTGGTAAATGTTTATATGTACAAATAATATATTTGGATCTCACTTATTTCTAATTATATTATATTAATCTCTATATAATGTAGTATATTATGCTGATTATATTTTTTTCCTTTATAATATAATATAATAATTACAATACTGAATGGAAATACTGTATTATTACGCATCTTTTTACACAAATATCCGAAAATAAAACATCTTTTTATATATTATTTTATCGATTTCACCAAGTGGATAGTGACATAACCTCTAAATATTGTATGTCACCCTATATAATATATGAGACAAAAACAAAATAATTGTTTTGATGACAGCAATCTATTATTCAACGTCAATTTAAATTCACAATTTTATTTGCTTTGCAGGTCTCTAATCATTTCAAAAACTTGTATTGGATCACGGTTCGAATACAGCGACTTCACAGAGGGTCAGATACAAGCCTGGTTGGTGCACTCTTACATAACGTCCAGACGGACCATTTGGGCATTGGAAAATCTGCCAATCCTTCCCACTTGACGTCAATGAACTTGTGAAGTGAACGCATAGATCCCAGCTGGAGCCGTCTTGACTCACTTCAATTTTGAAGTTCTTCAGACTGTTACGTACGAAAATAACAGAAAGTAAAAACAGCAATTAAAATATGATAACAATATATTTATATTTTAAAAACTAAATAATATAACAATAATATAAAGGAGGTTTAATACTTAAGTGATGTCCAATCAACGATACGGCTTATTCTTGATGTCGATAAATGTCGTTGACGATCCTTGGGAATGTTCCAGATCACGAAATGTTTCAATAATCGTTAATAGTTCTCCAATGTTTGTAATAATCCAATAATGTTTGTTGTAATCCTATAATGTTCGTATCCAATAATGTTTGATGATAATCCACAAATGTTTGATGATAATCCACAAATGTTTAACGATAATCCACAAATGTTTATGATAATCCACGAATGTATATGATAATCCGTATATATTGTGTGTTATAATATATGTCCATATAAAGTCCTCAGGTTGTATGTTTGCACTGTTATAAATGTTCCCAAAGTAGGTGTCTGTAATTTTCTGCTAAGAAGATGTCCTTTTGATAGACTTTGAAATTCTGCTTTATTTAGTTCCTTTGAGATGTCCAGTTATGATTACTTAATTATCTGCTAAAGAGAGTCACTGTGCTGTTCTTTTTATAATGTGAAAGAATGATCCAGAAACGAATCTTCTGGAACTTCATCTTGATTGGACATCTTTAGTGACATGATTAAATTTTAATGAATGGTTATAATTTCTAGAACTATCTGGATGGTCAAGGGTTAATGAGTCATTCAGTTCAGTTTTGTTTACAAGATACAGTGTATAATGTCATTGTGACCTTGACCTAAGATCTCTAATGAAGAATAGCTCAACATATACAGCAAGCATAGATTACAAATTAAACTATAGGTGAATATAGTAGAATATAATATACATGTAGCTCACTACTGTAACACCTCCCTCCTTAAAAGAAAAGTTTTGAATGCAATGAAAAACTTTTACAATAATATCTTGAGTAGCGAGCGTTACAATTTCTAAAAGTGAGGTTGAGACTTACATAATATTTGTTTACAATAGTCGTTTTATGTGCAGTATGTTTACAAGTATATAATACTTTCTATCGTTACAGTGTGAGTACAATCTAATAACATATAATGTTCTTATAATCCCATACTACAATAATATCTACATAAGTTATGCATTAAGTCATAAAAACAATACACGCAATAGATCATATAACATGTGCAATAGCATAATTTTTGAGTCTGACAAACACAAAACTAGTACAATGCTTTAAATTATCACATGATCTTATGTAAGTATTTCTAATAGTACACTCTCATGTTATCAAGTAATCTTGTGACACTATTTAATGATCACCTATAATGCTCACATAATCTAGATACAATCTTATTGTTCATATAATATCAATTTCACTATTTAGGCAAATGTTTTTATATACAGTATTGTTAAAATAAAGTGACAGTTATCACATATATACAATTTGCCTATCATATAATATAGTCTTCATGAGTTAATCATTATAATTTACAATATCTGACTCTTGAATAACATACATGTATAGTTGTCATTGACATACAAGTTTGGCCTACGAGCTATGAGCACAAGCTCATGTTGAGTAAAGAAATTTATCACGCTCAACATACCTTTTCATCATGTGTAGCTCTCTACACCTCACAGGAGTAGTTCTATCAATGCAAATGAAATCATTCAGCACTGAGTCAGATTGTAAGTCAGATATGAGCTCCTTTGGTAGCTCCACTAATGTGAAATTATTGATTTGTGATTTCACAATATACTTGGTTTTGTTATTCCCAAGCATAAGGAGTGATTTTATTTCTAGAAACTGTGTGGCCACAGACAGAATAGTGAGCAGATATTGATTATCAGATTTTGTTTTTGGTAGTGGACCAACACAGTCAATAAGAACCTTACTAAATGGTTCATCAAATGCAGGTATAAGTTGTAAAGGAGCAGTTGGAATTTTCTGGTTAGGTTTCCCTACCATTTGACATGTATGACAAGACCTACAATACTCTTGGACATCTTGTTTTAATTTGGGCCAATAGAAATGATTGAGTATTTTATGGTATGTTTTAGTTACTCCTAAATGACCTGCCATGGGAGAATCATGAGCTAGACTCAAGATTTCCTTATGATATGAATTTGGGACAACAATTTGATGTACAATTGCCCAATCATCTTCAGGGGAAGCTTCAGGAGGTCTCCACTTTCGCATTAATATGCCATCCTTTTGGTAGAAACAAACAGGGACCTTGACAGCTTCATCAATTGTAAGACATCTTTTATGAAGATCAATGAGTGATGGATCATGCTCTTGTTCATATATTAACATGTGTTTAGAATGAGGATCATTTTTCAAAGAATCACTATCAGAAATAGAGGATGAAACCTCAGAACTAGAAGAGGATGAAACCTCAGAACAAGGAGGGGATGAAACCTCATGAACACTAGCAGAAGAAGATGAAACTTCATCAGGACTAGCAAGAGCGGGCGAAACCGCATTAAAATAGTGATCCTGCTCAGAAGGTGAATCACCCCTGGCAATAGGCTTTTTCAATGAAGAATATGCCTCATTAGATCGCTGCTTGGCTTGAACAGAAGGCTGTTTCAATGAAGAATTTGCCTTTAAAATAGGATAAGGACCATCTTTAACAAGTGGTGAGTGACATTCATCATCAAACAAGGAGCTTAAAAACCCACTATCAAAGTCATCTCCCACAGACGAATCCCCGCTATTAGCTAACTTTTTAGCCATAGCCCTAGTAACAGCACAAGCAGGATATATATCAGAGTCCTCTTGGAAAGAATCCTCAATAGAACAAGGCTGATCAGAAACAATGGGGTCTAATGATACCTTACCCCCAGCTAAATCATTGCCTAAAAGCAATGCGACTCCTTCAACAGGAAGTTGTGGCCTAACACCAACAATAACTGGCCCTTTGACTAACTCTGATGTGATATGAATACGATGGAGGGGAACTTTAGTAAATCCTAATTCAATGCCTTGCATCAAAATATGGGTACCTGTAAATGACTCCGCAGATAAAGGAAGGACACCTTCTAACAACAAGGTCTGAGATGCACCCGTGTCTCTAAGAATCTTAATTGGCTTTGAATTGGTATCATCACTTGACAGTGACACAGATCCTTCCGACATGAAAGGCTTATAATCCTCCATAATATCACTATGAGTTGATTTCTCAGTATGAGTATATGAATCCCAAACAATGGGCTTTCTTGAAATGGGAACAGTAGCACAACCATTTGAATGAGCAAAGCCAGACATCTCTCTTCTATTCTTAATCCTATAGCATTCAGAAATAAGATGACCAGGCTTTTTACAATAGTTACAGG
This sequence comes from Owenia fusiformis, assembly GCA_903813345.2. Taxonomy (NCBI): domain Eukaryota; kingdom Metazoa; phylum Annelida; class Polychaeta; order Sabellida; family Oweniidae; genus Owenia; species Owenia fusiformis. The sequence goes on from CAIIXF020000103.1 coordinate 12,924, forward strand.
TGACATTTGATTTTGGACCTGAAGAATTTGATTGATCTGATTTTGAGCTAGAACTCTGTGATGAATTAGACTGGTCTTTTGCTTTGTTTGATGTATTTGATGATGAGGACTGATTTGATTTAGAGTCATATGAAGGTTTGTTACCCTGATAACCTCTAAAGTTTGAGTTAGGATTACCTTTGATAAAACTACCCTTATGAGTAAGAGCATAATCATCAGACAGGGTGGCAGCTTGGCTTAAAGTTTCTACCTTGTGTTCATCTAAGTAAGTTCTAATGTGATACTGAACACAGTTTTTAAATTGTTCTATTAGCATAAGCTCTCTGAGCTTTTTAAACTCTTCAGATACATCTTTAGAGACAAGCCACCTGTCAAAAAGCTGCTCTTGCTCTCTAGCAAACTCAACATGGGTTTGGTCACTCTGTTTGTGGGCATTTCTAAATTTTTGTCTGTAAGCTTCTGGTACTAGTTCATAAGCTTTAAGAATTGCATTTTTAACTAGGTCATAATCAGAGCATACTTCTCCTGAGAGAGAGGCAAATGTTTCACTTGCTTTTCCAATGAATACACTCTGGAGCATAACTGGCCATGCAGATTTAGGCCAGTCTAGGCTCTGAGCAACCTTTTCAAAATGCGTAAAGTATTTATCAACATTTTTCTCTTGAAATTTAGGTACAAATTTGAGAAATTTTGAAGCATCAAACCTATTTTCAAAATGTTGATGCATAGTAGCATGTTCCTCAGTTTTGGATGTAGCTTCTATTTCAAGCCTCTTTAATTCAATTTCTTGTTCTCTTATTTCTCTTTCATTTTGCATTTGTAATTCTTTCTCTCTAATTTCTTTTTCTATTTCTTTCTCTCTCAATTCTCTAATTTCTCTTTCTTTTTGAATTTCTAACTCTTTCTCTCTCAATTCAAGTTCTTTGAGCTTAATAGGATCAACATGCTCAACATGCTGGGCTGGCTGCTCAGGCAGAAGTGATTCTGCGACCAAATATTGAAGTACAAAGTTTTTAATTGTATCCTTTTTGTATGAACTTTTGACTGACAGGCCAACATGTTTTGCAATTGCCAGAAGTTCAGTTTTCTTTAAATCATCAAATTCCTCCAAAGAGGGCGCTTCTAAAAATGTCTCAACCTCAAAACTCATTTTCGATTAATTGCTGTCTTCACAATTTTAATATACAAGTTTTGGATTTCGAATTTTGAAATATTTGAATTTTAGCTTGTTGTAGTTGTATCCCGGACGAGCCCCCAATTTCTGTTACGTACGAAAATAACAGAAAGTAAAAACAGCAATTAAAATATGATAACAATATATTTATATTTTAAAAACTAAATAATATAACAATAATATAAAGGAGGTTTAATACTTAAGTGATGTCCAATCAACGATACGGCTTATTCTTGATGTCGATAAATGTCGTTGACGATCCTTGGGAATGTTCCAGATCACGAAATGTTTCAATAATCGTTAATAGTTCTCCAATGTTTGTAATAATCCAATAATGTTTGTTGTAATCCTATAATGTTCGTATCCAATAATGTTTGATGATAATCCACAAATGTTTGATGATAATCCACAAATGTTTAACGATAATCCACAAATGTTTATGATAATCCACGAATGTATATGATAATCCGTATATATTGTGTGTTATAATATATGTCCATATAAAGTCCTCAGGTTGTATGTTTGCACTGTTATAAATGTTCCCAAAGTAGGTGTCTGTAATTTTCTGCTAAGAAGATGTCCTTTTGATAGACTTTGAAATTCTGCTTTATTTAGTTCCTTTGAGATGTCCAGTTATGATTACTTAATTATCTGCTAAAGAGAGTCACTGTGCTGTTCTTTTTATAATGTGAAAGAATGATCCAGAAACGAATCTTCTGGAACTTCATCTTGATTGGACATCTTTAGTGACATGATTAAATTTTAATGAATGGTTATAATTTCTAGAACTATCTGGATGGTCAAGGGTTAATGAGTCATTCAGTTCAGTTTTGTTTACAAGATACAGTGTATAATGTCATTGTGACCTTGACCTAAGATCTCTAATGAAGAATAGCTCAACATATACAGCAAGCATAGATTACAAATTAAACTATAGGTGAATATAGTAGAATATAATATACATGTAGCTCACTACTGTAACAAGACGTTCTAAAAAATGTATATGTTTCATTCTAAGACTCCATGGTTTTATTCGCGGCTTGGTTTAGGCCTATATATTTCTGAGAAACAGAATATTATCGATGTCCAACACATGTGCATATGCTTTATATACATGATATGTCCAGTTCCTCCCTCGTATGATTTCGTTTGAACTACATTTACTAATCTGCTTATCTATGGACGTTTAAACTCAAGAAATACTCCGTAGTTATATTAAAAATATCAACAATAAAGATAAAATTATATACCCTCTACATCCGCTATATCACTACCACAATTGTCACTTCCACGACATTGCCTATTAAATAGAGCCACGGATCAAATAGTTTTCGACGAACCTAGGTCTACTTTCCACCATGGATTTGTATCACCATCATCAGTGGGTAAACAGGAGAAATGCACAGTATCGCCATCTATATTGCCATCCACTGCTGCTGCAGCAGTGGTGCCAGACCAACGATGATTTGACGATTGCGTGGCAGGCTTACCAAGAGCAAGATTATTAAGTTCTGAAATGAAATAATTGCATTTTTTGCCTTCATTATATTTGTGCAGTTTATTTCTGATGGGCTGCAAATATTTGTTTTTGTTTAATTAAAACCTGGTGTCAGAGTAAATATAGTCTCCCTGAATATATGGTCCGGGGGACAATACACCCTAGGACATGTGGTCTTAACCGGACCATATTTTCTAGATCTTTGGTGAACAATATAACCCAGGATTATATATACTGACGGACTATAAATACGTTGACAATTGTCCGGCTAGATTTTGGTCCTATCTGTTATCTTTATTTTCAAATGTATAGATGTCGTACTATAGTAGCACAGTCATATATACTTATTTGATATGTTATCAAAGATTTAAAAAAAACACTGCTTGCAAGCTACTCTTGCATCCAATCACCGTTAGTATAGTGGCTAGAACAGTCTCCTGGCTGTTGCCTATGTTGTGGATCGACTCCCGCTCTATCCTGTTTTTTTCTTTACCATATTCTGCATAAAATGGAACTAAAATGCATTGGCATATTCGTTTCCTCGTTTTCATGAAATTATTCTTGCGCACGTACAGAAGACTATAATTTCTAGTTAATTCTGTCCCTGGGACAACTTTTTCTTAATTTTTTAGATGTACAGGTCCAAGCGGATTATATTATCTGGTTGCCTCTGTCCCCGAGACAACGTATCCTTAATTTTCTAGGTATATATGTCCAGGGTAACTATGCCGTCTACTTACATTTGTCCAGAGATTGTAAAAACTGGGCAGTATAGTCCTATTTGTAAGGCAGTATAGTCCTATTTTAAATATTAGAATATGTGAGCATATTGTCATGCATAATTGCAAGTGGAGATATAGCACCACGGGAATCATCACGCCCGTTTGATTTGTTTGTTTGTGAAAGAATAAAATAATTTTTAAATTAGATTCCCTTGGTTTTTGGTGACATAGCAGTATTACACGAACGGTCTTGTATGTCATCGAACTATTAATTATACAGTGACTTCTTTTATATACATGTCCATGGATATTTATAACCAGAAAATATGGTCCAGTGTGACTAGTTGGACATTTATAAACAGAAAATATGGTCCGGTATGACTAGTTAAAGACCATAATTTGGACACCCAGTTCTAGCAAACGGACTAAAATATCTAAGGAAATAAAGTCCATCGGCCTTGTTATTCTAGATAATATAGTCCCGGACAATATTTTCCAGTCTGAGGGACCATATTTAGTACAGTCTATATAAACGTTGACACCGGTTAATGGAATTGATCACTCGACCAATACGTTACACCTCTTGCGCATCTCTTCTCGCTCCACACACTTCAGTAACTATACATTCGAGCATCTTGCATTCAGTCAGTCAACATACTCGTTTTCATTATTCTTACAATACCATCATTTATACGTTTTTTACTGTATTACATTCAATTGATTGTGAATCGAAACTTGTTTCACCATTAATTTAACCGTTATAGTTGTAACCGATGCGAAACCCAGGAATCGTACGCCAAGTTTGGTTTGCGAACCTTTCTATATTCTGAGATGGTGGGACCCATTGTCCAATGTTCGAATACAAAGGATGCAAATTGTTACAGATTATTAGCAGTTTGATATTTTTAGCATAGGGGGAATCTGATAATAGTTTCCTTAAGGCCCAACATTGTTATTTTCGAACAGCATAGCATGGATATCATATGTAAATGTGACCCGAAACTTGTTTCACAATTTATCCAACTAGCTAGTTTTTTAAATCGGGTTATACTTGTGCTTTTCTATAATTATATTATGTGAATTATCACAAGTAGATGACCGGGACAATAAATTATGTAATTGTACATTTAAAAATATATTTATAAATAAATTAGTTTCTGTTGCTCCTTTTATGCTACAATCAGTAAAGAACATTAATAGTTACGTATTAGTCAAAAAATAGACTACCAATCGTTGAATCAGTAAACAACAACGGTACTAAATATGTAGTGAATTCTGTAAATCTTGTATTAATATCAGAAGATATTAATAGAATTATGTGAATTACATGAATTATATTAAACTTTCAATTCAATGCAATGTATTGCATGCATACTGAACCATTTTTAACTAGCCTATCATTATGAATTATATATTTCAATTAATAAGGTTAATTTACCTCTTGTTTTGCAGTTTCAAACGTTTAACTTCTATTAAACTCATGTAGAAGGCATGTATCCCCCAAAGCTTAAAATATTTTATCAAAATATGTATGTTATCCAAGACCTAGCTGTAAATCAATGTTATTGTAATACATTTAAGCACCTGTGCGTGTATGTATTTTTAAATGATGAACTATTGTTAACTAGTTTTAAAAGGAAATACAAGAAGTTAATGAAAAAATGATTAAAATTATGTAGTCTTTGTTGTATAGTATCACGCGGTAGTTTGAAGAAAAACGGTGCAGTATGAAAGTCACAATCCTTGATTTTCAAACATCCGGTAGGTCAAAAATTCAAATTGACGTTTGAAGTTAGTACCGCGTGATTATAGGAATATTTTATGTTGGCTCAATATGATAATTCAATACTGAAATATTCGTTCCCGGTGGTAGTGAATAATTCATGCATATCAGTATTACCTGCAAATAGTTCAGGGATTTTTGCAAAATGAACCGTAATGCATTTAAAGTCAGAGGAAATTTTTTTAAAACTTACTTTGCTTGTATTTCTATTAAAATATTAGGTTGATCCGACAGTGGACTAATCTCCTGTTTAAATCCCGTAATATTAGAAGCGTACTATGTTACGATCAGGACAATAAAATCTATAACACTGATATAACATCGAACCGGGGAATAGTTGTAGCGCACTGAACGAACTTTCACGATGATATCCCATGATTCCAACCAAGAAATCAATAAATAGAAACTGATATAACATCGTACCCGGGAATAGTTGTAGCGCACTGAACGAACTTTCACGATGATATCCCATGATTCCAACCAGGAAATCAATAAATAGATTTCAGACAGCGAAGAAGAGAAATTGAGATTTCAGACCCATTTTGGACCAAACTCTGGTAAGAATTATTTTATATTTTATGAGCCCCCGGATGTCGGATTTTTTAAACTGGCTACTTGATGAAATTCATATATCCGGTCCCTACATCATCGTATTTGACCCATGACCTGACGCCTTTGAAAATCGTTTCCAACGATTCATTTGTTCGACCTAATTTTTCCTTGTGATAGACTAGGCTAAGATTATTCCGTAGCATTATGGTTTGAGAAAAGTATTATTTTAAACTAAAGGACAATTTATATATACGAGTCATAAAATTACCATTTTACACAGAGAACTATTTACAATTATTTATTAAAACACATAGGCTACAAATCTTGTGCAAATAGTTCTCTGTGCTATTTTAAACGTACATTACAGTAGTCAAGAACTTTAGAGCGCTTGTCTAGAGAATGGTTGACGATGTGGCTTCCGAAGGGTTTCTTAGAATTATGAGTTCAACAATTCTAGAGTTTTATTTTTTGACAATTCTATTGCGCATGGGCACCTGTCACCACATTTGATCTACAGTGATCATACGTAGTTGCCCAAAAATGTGAAATCCATAGATTTTACAGGCCTTATGGTCGCCGTCGAAATTATAGTGATTCTTGTTTTTTCGTTTATATGGTCTGATATCATTGAACAGCATGGCAAGCTAAAGCCTAGTTAAATAAAATTAACTTTTGAATTCTTCTATTTGTTAAGAATGTTTCTCATTTCCCATTAAGTCGTGTACACTAAAATGCTACGCTATACAGGTACATGTTTATTTTATTATGAACTGTAACAATAGTATTAGTCCTTGCCGGATCCCTGATCTGAGATGGATCGGCCCTTGGAAAAGGATAATACTCATGTACTGTAATGTATTGTACAAGTCTTTATACAAGTACCGTATTTTGGAATCCACTGATGAAACAACTTTCGTAACGCAGAGTGATATCCAGGAAATTCAGATTATTCAAGTGCCTTAACGGCCAGTACATCGATTTACTTGAAGACGCCTTTTGTTATTCTAGCCATATACCAGATAAACAAAAATACCACTCTATTAAGAAAACGATGTATCAGCTAGATGCAAACCTTAAATCATAGGTTATCTCAGAAAACATAGAAATATAATGTATCTAAATCTGTAAAAGTCTGAATGTAATAATTAAATAACTAGATATTAATAAATAGATAAATAAAAATGAAATCAATCAATCAATAAATAAATAATGGCAAAATTTGAATCTTGTATTTACCCTTTAAGGGCCCCATCAATCGTGTTGTAATGTTATATTCTCCGAACTACCCATTTTCGTTATAGACGCACACTTTAATACAAATAAAAATTGTTAAGAATGTTCTCAGTTCCCATTAAGTCATGTGCACTAAAAAGTAACGCTATATTCTGTTACATCCCAGGGGTGGTTCCAGGATTCCAGGGTAGGGGTGCGCCTTGATTGTTAATTGAATTGGAGGCCGATGGATGAGCAAAGAAGGCCAGAGGCCAAACAACAAGGGGTCCGAGGAAATTTTAGAATTTGGATGTCATTTGCTACACTCTGAACATTTTGAAATGTACCAACAATTTAGAAAATAGTTATTCTACGCATAATAGGCTAATTCCATATCGTGAGGATCAAACTGAAAATCTCCAGGGCATTATTTCTTTCTGGTTTTAGAGATGATTGCATTCCTCTCAGGATAAAACCTTCTCCCATGATTTTCGAAATATGCACGAAGGTTTATCCAAAGTCTGCAGTTTAACCATTGAAAGCGATATTTAGACTGAGGATTGAAAGCTTTTCACGATCATTTTCAGCTCACCCTTATTTCAATTAACCGAAAGTAACTTTTCGAGTCAGGAACATGGTGTCAGTGTTCTTTTTATGAAGCCGGGAAGTCGAGACATTTCTAATAGAAAGCATAGTAATCATTTGAAGATTATAAAGAAGCATTTAAATTGAATCCGAAAGAATTTGATATAAATTAAATCGGTTTTGCACAGATGTCAGAGAACACACTTCTGAATATCTTCATTCGATCAAAAATTCATTCTGGATAGTCACTTTGGATCATGATAAGAAAACGCCCATAACATTACATTATGTTCGATATGAAAAAAACAAAAAAAACACTTACATTTTCGGTCTTTAAAATCATTTCGTCATTTAAAGATAAAAATGTAACTTTGACCTGACAAGAAAACACATGTAACATTACAACGCAGGGACGGATCTGGGAACCAACAACGGGGGGGGGGCAAATTTCAGGTCTTAGAAAAAAACTTTTTTGGGCCCATTTTTTCTGGGCCCACCCAGATCCGCCAGTGCATCGTGTTCAATAAAGCATTTAATTTCCATTTAATAAAGATCTAGACTACGTTGAATTTCAGTAATTGGCAGGTCAGGAACCTAAGTGTTTGCTTGCCTTTCGTTTTAATCATTTTAACTTAATTGAACCATGGGCATTCAATAGACTATTGAATGCCCATGATTGAACAGAACAAAAAGGTTGCTTACGATTGACCTTGTCAAGTATTAAAAAAATTGCTTAAAACTTTCAGATGATTCTTAATCTAATTGTGCATATTATCATAAGGCAACGGACTTTGAATATAAAGTCATATTGGAGTGTATGTTGATTTTATGTTAGTCTCAGATTGATCTGAACAAAACCTGTCATTTTCAAAAAGATCGCTCGAGATTAAAACGTAAACAATAAATCTAAAGAACATTGTTTGTATTTATTAGTAAAACCTGAAATTTTGTTTTGTAAAATTTTGTGAATTGAACAATTGATGATTTGCGACACTATGGATTCTATTTTGTAGTGACGTCACAATTAAGCCAATTAGTTATAGATGTTTGATTTTGAGAGAACGTATTAACACGTAGTTCAATGAGGGAGCTAAGGTTGCCAAACTTATGGAGGGGAGTGTATCACCTAGATCCTATGTTATGGGATATCTTAAAAACATAGAAATATAATGTATCTGTATCTGTAAAAAATGTGAATGAAATAATTAAATAACTAAATATGATAAATAGATAAATACGTACATAAATAAATAAATAAAACTGAAATCAATCAATGAATAAATAAAGGCAAAATTTGAATATTGTATTTACCCTTCAAGAGCCCCCCCCCCCCCCCCATTGTGCAATATGTTCGTGTTATATTCTCAGAACTACCCTTTTCGTTATAGACACACACGTTAATACAAATAAAAATTGAATGAACTTATTTACAAAGTGTTCAAAATATTAGAAAAGCGCCATTGAGAATTAAAAGTTTAGGCGACCATAAGAAGCATATTAAACAAACCTCCTCGTCAATTAATCGTCTACGACATGCAATGTGCCAAAGCTTTTACATGTAGGTCGTTGACAAATACATTTTGAAGTGAATGTAAATGTGGATTATGTGTCGAAGGAAATAGACTGCTGAATAACTGGTATGTTGAATAAATTCAAACTTTTTAAGTTATCGCATCAGTTCTGATGATGTTCGATCCGATGAGTTTGAAGTAAACTTCGCTTTAACGAACATTTCAGTTGTGTATCTATATATTTTTAACATTTTCTTTCCTGTCCGTACCCCTCAGATGAAGATCCTTAAGAGGTCGAATTCGATGATACTCTACATCCTAGGTTATATTTTTTCAGTTTGATTTCATTTGACAAGTTTAAAAAATAATAAATAAATAAATAAATCACGTAACTTAAGTGAAGAATTAAATCGACAGGACCAATGTTATAAGGGAAGATAGGAAATGTACTCTTTGTAATGCTCGAGTTGGAGTTTTAATACATTTTGTAGAGCGGTATAATGTTTTTACTAGATTCAGAAGTTTATTTAGAAATACAATAAAGAAAAAACTTGTTAAACTAGATTATGACAACTTTTACCACGAATACAAGGGCCGATCAAAAAGTTTCTTACCGTTGGCTCTCAATTTTATAATAAGAGGAGTTGGAAGCTCAAACTTTAACAAAAGACAGAATAGTTAGTTTGCTTGAAACTGTACGAGTTTCATATAAATTGGTTTATTGGTAGTGACACAGAGTCAATTCATATTTTCAATGACAAAGTTAGGTGGAGCAGCGTTATATATAAAATATCTGCTGAGTTGTGGTTCTGGAAATTCATTGACATCGTTTCAAACCTCTCACAAGAAGGCCTTAAACATGTGTTTTTGGATCGAGTGTACAGATATAGGAGGTGCATTGCAACTGGGGTTGAATATTTTGAATGAGAATGAATATTAGCAGAAAAACTAATTAAACATGATTAAACTACAGTCTGTGGACAGATGACACTACTTAGTGTTCGAAATATAAAAAACGCTGCTCCACCTAATTCAATCATTGAAAATATGTATTGAGTCTGTGTCACTACCAATGAACCAATTTAAATGAAACTCAGAGAGTCTCAAGCAAACTTACTACCCTGACTTATGTAAAAGTTTGAGCATCCAACTCCTTTTATTATAAAATCTAGAGCCAACGGTAAGAAACTTTTTGATCGGCCCTTGTATTCAGATAATGGTGGGAAATATATAATGCTGGATAATGGAATTAATATGAAATGATAAAATAATGAGTACTAATCATTATGCTGTTGAGATACATAATCTAATGTATACTTAATAGGAACAGATGATGTAGTGCTTAGAATATATGAGCAGGAAAAAGAATTATAAAGCGCAATTGTGACGATGCTTCACATACCCCCGACTCCTGTCACCATACCAACCATAGCTTTTTCATTTTAAAACTATATGGCATGACAGTTGCTGTATAAATTGTTTTACTTTCATACTACAATCTGTAGCATTAATTATATCCCACGACAGGTTAATCTATTGAAATTAGAGCATTTGTATCTTCACTTTCCGGACACCCTGTAGTATATACATGTCGTAGTATATCAAATGTTTAAAACGCATGGTATTCTCCGATAAATTCAATTTATCGTATGATCTGTAAAATGAAGCCTTCTGATTGGTCAGTTCTTGTGCTGTACCAATCTGTATTGCTACTGAGATTGTCCCCGTTGATCATCTCCGTCGCAATACAGAAAATATTGGTACGGATGGGACAATTTCAGTAGCAATACAGAGGATCACATGATAAAAAGGTTATTGTCTGTCTCGATATTCTGTATTGGCACTCGACTTCGTCTCGTTCCAATACGGAATTTCTAGAGCAGAATATATCCTGTATTGCACATCAAATCATTCAATTACTTATAGTACTTTAATCTCTTCCTGGCCAATCAGAACACTTTATAGTCATTCTTTATTATTCCATCGAAGGAAGTTAATTTCTTTATTATTATGTCACCACCATCACATTTACCAAAATCATCTCAGAAGTTCAAATCTGACTTTAGATTTCAGATTTGAGCAACTAGGTGGTAACACTTGTCATGTTAATGCCTGATTTGTCCACTGTTTTATTCCTCACTCTCACTTATGGAATAACAAACTATTGATGCCGATATTAATGATAACACTGTACTCCCGGGGATATTTAAAATTAAAATTACACTAACCTAAGTCGTGACTGAAGAATATCATTTCTTTCGGCTGGCGCCTTGTGAAATACAGACTTTCTCGGGAACAATATTTTCTGTATTTCACTCGAATCATTGGACAACAAATGTTATCATATCACTGTCATGTGCCTTACTTCCTGATTGGTCCATGTCATTATACGTGACTTAAAATAGCAAGCGATATTCAATGGAAATCATGTGACTTCCATTGAATATCAAATGATATTCATCAGTCACAACTTAAGCCAGTGTAATTTCAATTGTATATATCCCCGGGAGAAAATTGTTATGATAAATTGTACATCAATTGTTTGTTTTTCAATTAAGGTGAGTGATATACAAGGGCCGATCAAAAAGTTTCTTACTGTTGGCTCTAGATTTTATAATAAAAGGAGTTGGATGCTCAAACTTTTACATAAGTCAGGGTAGTAAGTTTGCTTGAGACTCTCTGAGTTTCATTTAAATTGGTTCATTGGTAGTGACACAGACTCAATACATATTTTCAATGATTGAATTAGGTGGAGCAGCGTTTTTTATATAAAAAATTGTGCTAAGCTGCAGTTTTGGAAATTTCGAACACTAAGTAGTGTCATCTGTCCACAGACTGTAGTTTAATCATGTTTAATTAGTTTTTCTGCTAATATTCATTCTCATTCAAAATATTCAACCCCAGTTGCAATGCACCTCCTATATCTGTACACTCGATCCAAAAACACATGTTTAAGGCCTTCTTGTGAGAGGTTTGAAACGATGTCAATGAATTTCCAGAACCACAACTCAGCAGATATTTTATATATAACGCTGCTCCACCTAACTTTGTCATTGAAAATATGAATTGACTCTGTGTCACTACCAATAAACCAATTTATATGAAACTCGTACAGTTTCAAGCAAACTAACTATTCTGTCTTTTGTTAAAGTTTGAGCTTCCAACTCCTCTTATTATAAAATTGAGAGCCAACGGTAAAAAACTTTTTGATCGGCCCTTGTAACAGTGGATAATAAAACAAATATTCAATTTTGTTTACGGTGAATACCCGTGACACTTTCACAAGATGATACTCTACTTGCTCTTCGAGCTTCGTGGAACATCACTTGTATAAGATGCACAGGGATCACCTCAATCGAATTTAATATTTGTATAATATGACATCCGTTGAATATCGCTTGCAATTTTTAATCAAGCGTAGGACATATACCAACCAGAGAGTGAGGAATATGACATTTATAATAATTAATATAACAACAACAACATATATTATGCCTTCTTAAAGTGCCCGATAAACTATAAAATGCGCATGCGTCTAGGTGTTGATAAACTATAAATAGCGAAAATCCAGGGTTTGTCACCACAAGGTAAGCCAGGACGTGTTGAGAGAACAGCTAGTGTTGATATTGAATTTATATGTAGCCAGATAAGTTTCCTTATTGAAATTACATATGGTTATTAGCAATACTTTGTAGGTGCTAAATAATAAAATATTTAGAGTATATATGAGAGAAATTGGTCATTTCGAACCTGTTGAAAAGTTTGTGGCTCTCGGCTACACCGGGGAATTTACTTCCATGAGTACACACATAAATGTGGGGTTCCCCAAGAGGTACGCGACAAGGTGACCTGGCATCAAATGTGCGACTAAATGCTACTATCGAGAAGATAAAATAACGAATACGACAATAAGTTATTGCATGTGACAATTCCGAGCCTTCATCTCACTGAAGTATTTTGAAGTGAAAATAGGATTTTTGTTTTAATACATGGATTCAGATGAACGTAACTTTATTCTGACAACTAATCCAAACTGAACAAAATTGATTGTACGTAACAGACAATTTCTTGTTTTACAATGTTTTGATTGGCTAAACGAATGAAACCAACAAATTATGACAATTTTGAAATGTAAAATTTAAAAGTGACAAACACAACCTCCCTATCCACTCTTTGGGAGCCCTGGTAAATTAGTAATATGTACTTGCAGCAGTGGTAGTGTGCAGCTTATTATCACACTACGCTTTGTATTCTAAAGCCTGTTTGTAATAACACTGTTCACTCAACGTATGTTTTGTGTGTGGGCAGTCAACGATAATCATTGTTTTATCCCGGTTATATGACCTCGGCAATTATAACAAAACCGTACTAAACGAAAAAACGCAAATAAGAGAAAGCTTTCACACACATATAAAAAATGAACTAGTCTAATCCGCCAGTATAAACTCTGTGCTATACGTAGCCGGGTCAGGCGCACACTTTAAAGATTTTGAATAGTTATTGATCTTATGTACACTCCCCTCCATAAGTTTGGCAACATTTTTCCCCATTGAACTATGTGTTAAAGCCTCTTTACGTTTGAATTTTTATTTACTTAACCGGCGATGAAATAACTTATAATATTGATGGAAACGTAATTTGACTTTATTTCGAATACCTTCAAAGGAGCACGTGGGTTATCGCAAACAATTTCAGAAGGTTATATCTTGGATTATGACTATTTTCTGACAATGAAGACAAGTTTATCTTTGAGATCAATTCATTATCTCAAAGAAAAGTGTGCACAGTAATAATAAATTCAAACAAACTCGGAGATATTTAACTAGCAATTAACCCATCAACGCACTTTTTCAAAGGTGTTGACCCCATTTTCACCAAAAATGCAATCATTTTTTACAATGTTTAATGCACTACTATTCTTTATTTTGATGTATCAAATAGTTCTTGAAAGAAAAACTTAATTGCATTAAGATAAGTGTTCCCCATGTTATTTCTCCATTGAAAAATCTCATGCTATCCATTGGTTTTAGTTCATTTTGGTCATCCAAATTGGATATCTTTAAAGTCCCTGGAGCAATCAAATTTTCCTTTTGGGAAATCGAACAAGTCTCAAAGCACATTCTAATTATGCATTCAACAATATAATAATAGGTTGCATTTTTGGTGAAAATTAGGTCAACATTTTTGAAAAAGTATGTTGATTGGTCCATTGCCCCTTCAATATCACTTAGGTCTGATTGACTAAATTATCAATATATATACTTTTCTTGAAGAAAATGAATGGATCTAAAAGATACACCCATGTTCATGATCAGAAAATATTCATAATTCAAGTTAGAATCGTTTGAAATTGTTTGCGATAACCTACGTGCTGCTTTTTCAATTTTTTTCCTCAATTACAATAGGTCGAAAATTGATGATAAATTTGATGAATTTTTGAAAATCGTCATTCCCATGTAATCCAATGGGAAATGGAGGGTTCGGGGCAAATCAGAAATCAGGATATCTTTTCAGTAAAAGATTCAGCAAAAAATATTTTTATATAGAAAATTGAATTGTCTAACTTTTTGAACACTAAGTGTTTGGTTTATTTGATGAATATTAAAATTACAGCGCTTCAAAGTCATTTTTGAAAATAATTTTTCGCCTCCTGTGTTATTTCAATGGGAGAGGTTTTTTGAAAAACAATTTTGACTTTAAAGCCCTATAATTTTATTGAACCTGAAGAAACATATAATTCTTTTGTTAAATAAAGTTAGCGAATTCAATTGCCTGCCTAACTCGTATTTTTGCAAGGACTCGGATGGATGGATATTCTGTCTTATGATTTGCGGCAAACCTACCATTTCCCATTGGCTAACATGGGAATGTCGATTTTCAAAAATTCATCAAATTTATCATCAACTTTCGACCTATTGTAGTTGAGGAAAAAAATGAGAAAATTTGGAGGTATTGGAATTAAAGTCAAATTACGTTTCCATCTATAGTATAAGTATTTTCTGTTGCATGATTGTGCTATTGTGTTATTGTGCTATTGTTAATAGATCAGCCGATAGGTGGCATCGTGATATAGTCTCAAACCAGAAGTGAAAATAAAGTTGAGTTTTAAAATCTCCAAATTAAATCGTTCATTATTCTGTTCTAAGGTGAAAAGAATCTTCTATTACATATCGTAACATGGTGTCTAGATGTGGTGCATCATTAGGACATTCACGAGATCTTAAGTATTGACTCATTGCCTAAATAATTAGGATTGACTTCTGGAAAAAACTCACGTGTTCAGTTTAACTTTCAAATGTACTTTCAAAATTACACCGGCGGTGGACTTCGTCAAAATGTAAGAAGAAAGGCAGAAAGAAAAACATAAGCCAATCTACTCCATCAGTTCCTGGTAACAATAATCATAATACTGCAGTGAAATCATCTGATAATCCATGCAACTACTGTGGTAATGAAAAGCATAAGCGATCTGAGTGCCCAGCTAATAAGTCTACCCGTGATCGTTGCAAAAAGCAAGGTCACTGGGCTAGAGTATGTCGTGCTAACTTGGGAAAAGCCACGAACGCGATACACTCAGTTGTTGATAATCCCGATAGGGAATATGCTTTCATGGGTTTTCTTGCTACTATGTCAGACAGTATTTCTGATGAATTCTCTGTATCCCTCAAACTTGATAACTCTGATGTAAAATTCAGATTAGATACTGGTGCTGATGTCTCTGTAGTTTCTCCAGAAACTTTCAATCAGATTTGTAATAATTCTAGAAAGAAACTTGTAACTAGCCCAATTCAAAGAAGCTTATTGGCGCTAGTGGGGTTCCACTTCAAGTTCAGGGAAAGTTTTTATCAGATATAACTGGCTCTTCTACTCAACAAGATTTCTATGTTGTTAAAAATGTGAAAACAAATTTATTGGGTAGGCCTGCTATCAAAGCACTGAATCTGATACAAGTATCTCATTCGTGTAATGTAGAAAATGGTAACAATGCAGATCATGTAAATACTGTGAAAAAGTGTTCTAACACAACTACTGAGAATATA
>CAIIXF020000104.1:0-29000 GCA_903813345.2 Owenia fusiformis
AAAGAAGTGATGAGTATTAGAATGCCCAAATGTCTCTAAGACCTGGTCTGTCAAGGCTTGTTTACAGGTTTCCAGCCAAACCAAAGGGATTCATCTAAAATTTCCAATTAGGTTTCTACATATAAAAGTTTAGAACTGATTAGTTTTGGGCATTCTGGGTAAACATTAAAGTGCCCACTTTGGATTTTCCATCCTAAAATCTTGTCTGTCAAGGTTTGTCTACATGTTTCCAGCCAAACCTTTGAGGGATTCATCTAAAATTTCCAGGGATGTTTCTACGTACGTATGAAAGTTTAGGACTGACCAATTTTTGGCATGGGGCGGCCATTTTGGATTTTCCATCCTAAAATCTTGTCTACCAAGGCTTGTCTACGGGTTACCAGCCAAACCATTTGACAAATTTACTTCAAATTTTTACATATGAGACATAGTCTTGAGCTGATTAACTTTTTGATGGCCATTTTGAAAGTTTTAAGATAAATCTTGTCATTATTCAAGGAAAGCCATAGCAAATTTTACACACGCTCATTGCCTGAGTGGTAAGAAGTTCTAGTCTAAGAGCTGATCAACTTTCTGTGGCAATCTTGCTTTCCTGGTCAATGAGCCCAAACTGTTGTGAGTTAGGTACGATTTTGTTCCTAACATATTTAACCATACTGTGCGCTTTTCATACAGCAATTCAACTGTAAGCTTTCTCTTGAAATATTTGTTGAAATATCTAGCAGAAATTGCTTCCCCCTCCGTCCCATTTTCCCAATCACTGGGAGTGTATATGCATGTACATATACTTTTTTTTTTCCTGTTTGCAGGTTCAGGAGTTGCTGGAATAGGGTAGGTGCCTTTGAACTAAATATACGTATCGTTGAACATCATTTATGTCAAAAATAAGATCTTTGTCACATTTTTGTCTCATTCTGTTCCTTTAGCAGTTATACAGAGCTATGAATACATTTTAAAGGTAGAATCAGATATATAGGGGTGACAAAATCACAAGCAACATGTACAATTGACCTACCAATCTATTCATATTTACAATCTCAATTACAATATCTCCCAAAAGATTCACGATATTTTATAAATTGGTGAAGTTATTATGGATCTTAAGTGCAAAAATGGGTGAGAAATGTTTAGATTCCCCAAAATAATAACTATGGTTATCATTCTTATAGAATAATAATACATTATTATAAGCTTTTTTTTGTTTTCCTGAAATAAAGTGTCTAATTTGGGGATTCTTAGAAAATAGACATGACAAGGAATGACATAAGCCAGAAATATTCTAAAATTGAAAAAAAATTGTTTGATTGCTCATTATATCTGATTCTCTCTTTAAAGAATAAATAAATATTTCTTCACATCACAGTATGGGACAAGCTCAAATCATCATTACCTTCTCGTCAAGTTCAATAACATGACAATTTTCCATTTGTAATTTTGTCAATTTTGCCATATCAAACAGTTCTCTGTATTTTACAAGTGACCCAAGAGGGGCAGCTATTCTAATTTTTCCATAGGGGTAGTGGGATAAATGTGCAGATTCAGAAACAGGATGTTTTGTCAACAATCTCATGTTTAAAATGCAGAGGAGGAGTTTTTCCAAAGGATCCAAAAATTGCCCCCAAAGATTTCGTTGAAAATAATATCGAAATAGTTACTTTTATCAATTATGAATTTACAGTATTCAAAACGAAATTAGGTCACTCAGATTAAAACTAAGGTCATTCAGTGCATTTAGTTTTATTATGGAATTCATTCCTAGTATCATTTTAGGAGTATGTTAGGCTTCACTCATGAACATTTAAGTATATTGACCATTCATCAGTCCACATATTAAAACATCATTAAGGTAAAACACTAAGGGAAACATATTGAAAATGCATACCATGAAATAACCCCTAGATATGTAATACAGTGTGTCCAAAAAACACAACAAGCAAAAACATTGTAAAACAATAAAATCAGTGATGTAAGTGTAACCTTCAAGGGTTTCTAAAAATGAGGCCTCTGAATGAGTCAAGCACCATTTGATTCAACTGTTGTGAAAAAGTGTCATTATCAGGAATGCTGAAAGCTCTCCTTGAGCCTGACATGAAAGTTCAACTGATGAATGATCTAATGAATAAAGAAACAATCTTATACCCCCCCCCTCACCATTTATTCAGGTACCACTTTCAAAATCCAAGTCCAGTGCTTTTAACCCCTTTAAGTTCTATGATGTACATATTGATTAGATGAAGCTACATGTACCACCTCAAGAATGGCTGTATTCTGCACTGATACTAGGAGGAACAATTACCACAGATGACTATACAATTAGACTTATGACTTTTATACAAGAATCTTGCAAATCTACATTCTGGAACAGTCATGTGCATATAAAGTATTAAAATGGTAAAATACAGTGTATTTCAACAGTTTTAAACTCAGAAATGGCAGGGAAAATATTTAACTTGACTTGTATACTGAAGTAACATGGTAAAAAGCTGTTATTGAATTGCATGCCATTAGAGAACATTAAGTTAAAAAATAAAGTCATTTGAAATTGAACGCAATTCAGAAAAAAGGTGAATTTTCACCAAAATGGCCGATATTTCAGGTGTGATTCCAAGAACCAAGACAGCATCCTAGCAATCTGAAATTTTACAGTAAAGTTAGTTAGGGTAAAAGGAATGGGAACCCAAATGTGCTTAGCTCTCTGGTAAAAAAGTGAGATTTAATCCAAACACCCTAACTCCCATGCATGAAAAATAATGATTATTCAGTGGTCAATGATCACATATGAACAAATGGCATATCATTGTAAAGATGAGACACGTAGCTTTATGATAAACTTTGAAATTTATCTAATCATCACTGTTTTTTTGGTTTTACAATGGTTCTGCTTGTTGTGTTTTTATTGGGATGCACTGTTTCATATGAAAAAGTCAATCTTAATCAAGGTGTTCTCAGCAATCTGGCAATAGTTTGATTACCTAAGTTGGTATTCAATTAGCTTTATCATAGACATTCAATCTAGAGGAAATATTAAAACATTATTATAAAAGGCAGGTCACAAATGGCAACATTCTAAAATCACAAAACCCAGATATTCAACTCAAATCTCCCAAACTAGACTAGTTGTGGCTTTCGAGTATATTATATATTAATTTGGCATTTTCAAATAACAAATGTTAATAAAAGGTGATAGACTCTCCAATCTTATTAGCATTATTTTTCAAAATAACCAATTCGCATGAAATAATTAGGTGTCAGGGGGGGGGGTTACAAGTTAAAAAGGCTTAGTTTCATTATTTCTTTGGGGAATTACCTTACTAGCAGGGTGAGAACTATATCAGAAGCAGTGCCCCTTTAAATGGCTAAATGGATATTGATCCAGTCCCTCAGCAAAATATCATCTTCAGGGACAGGCATGAATGATGAATTAAAAATAGATTAACCCATTTGTTTCTTCATTTAAAATGTTTTAATGTTCATTAATATGAAAACTACCTTACAAGCAGCGTTCCTTTAAATCATAAGCTAAATGGATATTGATCAAGTTCCTCAGCAATATATCATCATGGACAGGCATGAACAATGAATTAAAGATAGATTGATCCATTTGTTTCTCTGTTCAAAATACTTAAGTGTTCATTAATATGTAAACTACTTCACAAGCACTGTCCCTTTAAATGGCTAAATGGATATTGATCCAGTCCCTCAGCAATATATCATCATGGACAGGGATGAGCAATGAATTAAGGATAGATTGATCCATTTGTTTCTCTGTTCAAAATACTTAAGTGTTCATTAATATGTAAACTACTTTACAAGCACTGTCCCTTTAAATGGCTAAATGGATATTGATCAAGTTCCTCAGCAATATATCATCATGGACAGGGATGAGCAATGAATTCAAGATAGATTGATCCATTTGTTTCTCTGTTCAAAATACTTAAGTGTTCATTAATATGTAAACTACTTTACAAGCACTGTCCCTTTAAATGGCTAAATGGATATTGATCCAGTCCCTCAGCAATATATCATCTTCAGGGACAGGCATGGATGATGAATTATAAATAGATTGGGTAAGACTACAATATAAGCCAAAGTGGTTTAAACTTTACATGGGGGCTTTAAGAATGCCATTTTGTACCAATAGGTCATTTTGATTCAAGATTCACGATTTTATTGTGTTTCAAACCAAACACTTGGTTTCCTTACAAAATCAATTACAAGACATTAACATATAATTATACAGTTAAAAAACAACATGCATTGTTTCACAAATACTATCATACAATCTAATTTTCTTTATCTACAATCTAATGATCATTTTGATCATCAATACTAAATGAAAGCTGTAAATAGTGTATAAACAACGCATTTTCAAATTCAATTTCAAATTTCCTTATTCTTAGGTGTCCACTACACATGTATGAGTTAAATTGAGTACCCATTAAGCCTTAGTTAATGAAATTATCAAATTTGAAAACGACTTTTTTACTCACCTCATGCACATAATACCTGCACTCATTGTTTTTGGATAGTACCATCTTCCTAGGGTGATATCACCATATGTCTTGTTTTTAATTCAAATCAATTTGTTTTTCTAGCCCTACTTTCTGAGACATAGCAGTTGGAGTTATTGGTAAGTGTAAGCTGGCCTATCAATATACTACAACCTTATCCTCACATATAGTCCTGGAACTGGATAATAAGCGGTTTGTATAAGCTGAGAGCAGTAGTGGAAGCAGATGTTCCAGTAGTGGTTATTGACGGGGAATGGTATGTATAATTTTCTTCCTGGCAGAGAGTCCATCCAAACTCAGCTCCATCTATCCTCTACACTAAGATAATAAGATAAAAATGTTTTTGTGTTGCTTTCTAGTTGTATTTGTTCACTATTTTGTTTGTTTATGAACCTGTTAAAATAAATCTGAAGCTAACAGTTGAGTTGATCGAGTTGACAGATCACCAAATTTGGCTCGTCATGCACTTGCGGAAACTTTTAATTAGGGCTAATGTTCAGTATTATAATATTTTTCTGAAAATATTTGCAATAATTAAATTTGTATTAAAATTGAAGTGTTTGAAAATTTTTAAGAGAAATTAGGAAACTGCCATGTCTTTTTGTGGAGGATAGATATGCTTACACAACATACATAACCCACCTTACAATAGACATTTAAATTTTCTCTTAACAGTATTGTTTAGGGAAGTTCATGTATTAGCCTGATAGAGTAGATAGATAACTATTAGATGGATGGTTTAATAGATGTTGAAATTAAATATAACATTTTAAATGTATTTCTAAGTATCCAAAAACAATGTGTAAATTCTGTAAGGGAATAAGTAGTTCAAGGATGAGATGCATGCAAAGTTTTGGATTTTGGAGAATTTCAACATTTTTGAGAATTTAAATAATTTAGCATTTTGGATCTTAAGTAAATTCATCATTTGATACGATGTCACAGATTTATTGCAAGATAAATTGCATGTATATTTAAGGCGGTAGTAAACAAATTGGAGAATTAATCATACATGTTGCTTAAATTAAAATGTGTGTGATAACATTAATAAATGCAAATATTTAATGCACAAGGGCAACATTTCAAAAACAGATATTTGATTGAAAGCACAATTGGCAAAATTTGCATTAGGGCAAAATTTGAAAGGACAAAATCAATATTTAAAGGCATAAGGGCAAAATTGGAAAACACGGAATCGATATTAAAAGGCATAAGCGCAAAATTTGAAAGCTCAGGCACAAGGGCAACATTTCAAAACACAAATGTTCAATAAAAGCACACGAGTCAACATTTGAAAGTACAAACTCAATATTGAAAGGCACAAGGGCATCAATTTAAAACACAGATATTTGAATACAGCCCAAGCTGCAGTATTATTTGAAAGCTAAAGTCATGTTAAAAAGTGCAATGGCAACATTTGAAAAAATCCCCTAAAATTGATGATTTTGAGAATGAGTGCTTTAACTAATTTTATTCAAAACAGAGTAAAGTTGTTTGCATCTCATCCTTTTTTGTCTGTCAAATATGCTACCAGAACTTTTTCGAATTGATAAAATTGAACAGAGGGTAGGAATAAAATTCTGTATAAGAGTTACAAAATCAGCAGCAGAAACTGTGGAATGACGAGTGAAGAACAAAAAAGAGTCAGATCTGCTTCTTCACAGGACCATCAAGTACTATGGTGTAGCCCCACAGGCCTGAAATATTCCAGCTGCTCTTTGCTATATGTAGAGCATGGATAGTGTAACTTTGTGTCAATGAAAACCTTTATTGTTGCAATAAAAGTAATGTATTTGTTACCAAGCATAGCTAGTAATAGGTTAGGTAGGGATTTCATGCTTGATGTAGCTCAAGCAATATGCTAAGATACAAGTACAGTATATCATAATGAATGTGAAAGATTAACACAAATTGAAGGCTCTATTCACACACACACTCAATGTTTCTCAACCAGACTCTCTGCCAGTTATCTACTGATTTCAGCTTATGAAATATGGGCATCAGTAACTAAGGTCGATGGACTTAAAATTTTATGAAGTTGTTAGTTGAGCCACACAAATAGAGCTCAAGAGGTATTTAAGAAAAATTGCATTGATTTGACTTTATATTGTTTTGGATATCTTTGCAGCTTCAGATCGATCAATAGAGAGCTTTCGATGTAAGTTATTTGGTCAACTTGTACATAAACTTGTGCTTCTAAATAAAAATACAGAGTGCTACATTATGAAAGCTATTACTCAAAAATCTCCAGAGGTTGGACATAACATAACATTCAAATGCAAACCATTTGTGACTTTTATTATCACATGTGTGAGATGTCTTGGTCTAAAATGAAATAGGAATTCCTATATGATATATACATTAAAGTCTATCCTAATTTGGGGATGAACATTATGAAACACCCTGTACAGATACTGGTGAGAGAGTTTATTATGCAACAAATGGCTCGCTCCAGAAATCGCTAGCACAGATTGGATTGATTAATATATCAAAATGGTAGTCGAAGTGTTTGATTGGATACTTTGCATATTCAGCTTATTAATTTTTTTTTGAATAGGGATCATGCGTATGTTAGGCTTTACATGTAGATCCAATTTATAAGTTTACAATCATTGTCTACTATATACCTTTTTATACATTCTAAACTTATATCTCAACTTAAACTTTTATAAGAACCAGTGTTCTCCACAGTTTTTTTATCATACCTAACAAGAGGTACGATATTGTAGTCAGCTTGGCGGGCGGCCGGCGTCTCACTTTTCAGCTTGTCTACAGGTTTCCAGCCAAACCATTTGAGGGATTCATCTGATATTTACAGGGATGTTTCTACATATCAACGTCAAGAACTGATTAGTTTTTGGGCATTCTGGGTAAATTTTAAGGTGGCCATTTTGGATTTTCCGTCCTAAAATCTTCAATTCCAAGACTTGTCTACAGGTTTTCAGCCAAACCATTTGAGGGATTCATCTGAAATTTTCAGGGATGTTTCTACATATCAACGTCAAGAACTGATTAGTTTTTGGGCATTCTGGGTAAATTTTAAGGTGGCCATTTTGGATTTTTTACGTCCTAAAATCTTTACTTTCAAGACTTGTCTACAGGTTTCCAGCCAAACCTTTTGAGGGATTCATCTGAAATTTTCAGGGATGTTTCTACATATCAATGTCAAGAACTGATTAGTTTTTGGGCATTCTGGTTAATTAAATTTTAAGGTGGCCATTTTGGATTTTCCATCCTAAAATCTTCACTTTCAAGACTTGTCTACAGATTTTCAGCCAAACCATTTGAGGGATTCATCTGAAATTTCCAGGGATGTTTCTACATATCAAAGTCAAGAACTGATTGGTTTTTGGGCATTCTGGGTAAATTTTAAGGTGGCCATTTTGGATTTACGTCCCAAAATCTTCACTTTCAAGACTTGTCTACAGGTTTCCAGCCCAACCGTTCAAATTTTTACATATGTTACACAGTGATAAGTTCTAGAGCTGATTAAGTTTTCTGCGGCCATCTTGCTTTCTTGGTCAACAAGACCACAATGCTGTGTTTTAGGTACGATATTGTTTTGTCAAGTGGGTGCAAAATTCTCATTCTCACAATTCAGACCAAAATTGGTCAAAATGTGCCCATTTCTCATGATTTTTCTCATTTTCAAGTTGGTGCAAATGGATTTTCAGGTGAGTGCAAGCATGTTTTAAAAATCTCAGATGGGGGCTGTACCCACTTGCTTTAATGCTGTGGGGATCACTGAGAACTGTGAAATAATCTACTCTGCTGTGTGATGAACCACGTTAAAGAGTCTTGTGTGTAGAACACCACGTCACAAGAGCTAGGTATTGAGTTGATAATGTACAGATTACAATGATGTTACAGATATCACAATCACAGTCACTGATTGATGAATGAGGTATAGAATTGGGAAACTATTTATGTCAACAAAGTACATGAAAATCAATTTCAAATTTCAAATTGATTTTAGTGTGACAAGACCCTTTAAAGTCAAAGTTTACATACCATATACGTTTTTGAAACAACTTTTATCGAAAGCTCTCTAATCATACTGTTTATTTTAGAGGACATAATTTCCTCTTTAAGGAATGAATTTTGTGTTTTTTTATTTTATTTTAGGCTTCCATTTTTAATTAAAGGCTTATTGTTATAGGTTCCCCTAGATGATGCAATAGAGAGATTTGCATATTTAACCACTAAAAGACTTGATGACATAATAGAATTCTGTTGACAATTTTCCATAAGAAATTTAATTAAGTTTAAATAATGCACCATTCAAAAGTTTGCCTGAGACCCACCACGCAGGGAGGTTGGGGAATTTGATTCGTAATATTGTCCCCAGGGATAGGTATTTGATTTGCACGTTCCTGTGAGTGAGGATTTTTGCCGAAATAGTTTTTTGTCGAGCTTGCTCTCGCCCTGGCCCTCTTAAAAAAGTTGCACTTCCGCGTTCTACTTGTATTCCTTGCCTTGTTATAGTTCAATCAGAATAAATGGAGGGAGGTATTAAAGTAAAAAGCCAATATAGTTTGCCTTATATAGGGATATATATAAAATATGTTATTGCATAAAGTACCATTTAAGCATAGAGCACTTTCGAAAAAGTAGTACGTTCCCTAATTAAAATATTGATAAAAAGAAAGTACTGCACGTGTATTCCTCAACAATCATGAGCATTTGCCTGCTAACGAGGGTCTGGGCCCGGGGATCGGGAATTTTTGATCAGATTATTACTTCCAGAGAGGGGAAATTGACACATTTATTTGGCAAATGACGGGGTGAGGATGTTAAATTGCCTATTCATGCCAATGGGAGGAGGGGGGGGTCTCTCACAAACGTTTGAATGGTGTATAAGTCATTCTGCTGTAAGCCTATTCAGTTTTCCAAATTTTCTCCAAACGTTGAGTTTTTTTTAATTTAAAAAGTTTTAAAACATAGATATCTACTCAGGTGATATTGTCATGGAATATTTGATTTGAGTTGGGTGGATATGGGGCTGATGGTGGACTGCGACTTGGATCATACAGGGTGGTCAAAAAACGGCAACCCTGGATTTTCCTCATATCTTTGTCATTTTAAGAAATAACTTCCTGATATTTCACATATTCGTAGAACATATAATTTCCTACTATCCCACAAAATACAGCACTTTCAACAACATGTCACAGGTGTGGCCATCATCGCTCTGTAGGCAAACCTGCACAAGCTGGCAACAATCCAACTGTATTCCTCAGCAGGTATGGCCTGGATGACATGGATGATCTTCTTTTTATGGTCTGCAATTGTCCTGAGGTCATTCTCATACACTCTATCTTTGGTGTATACCCACAGGTAGAAGTCAGATAGGACATTTTAGATGACATGAGCAGGTTTGCCTACAGCCCAATATTGGCCACTGGGGCATGTTGTTTAAAGTGCTGTTACATTGTGATTGTCAGTCTAATGGTCATGAACTCCTTTGCCAAATTAAAGACAAATACAGTATCAGCATAGAGAGGAATCCAATTTTTGGCTGAACCACAAATACCAGATGGATCAGGAGGAACCAATCAAAGTGATACACTAGCACACATCATTCATCTCTGGCAAACAGTGTAGACATTTAGGACAAAACTGAGACTGGTAAAACAACCCTTTGACCTTAAAAGTCAGGTGGTTGGTATCAAATTAAGCTGCTCAACATAACCCGGAGTACTTCAAAAGTTTCGGTCCATATGAAAAGGTGCTGGTCAATCAGAAAATTGACTCAGAAATTATTTAAACCTCAAGAACATACTGTACGCCCGGTATTTTTCGCGTGCGATTTAGTTTCGCGCTTTTCGCAATTGTGTTAAAATCGTGAAAATAAATTATGGCTAATTTTGTGAATTAAAGGCTGAGGTGCAACAATGCCGTTGATTAAGATCTAGAAATTGTAAATCTTATCCAAATATGACATTGGGTAGGTGTAATTACTGTAGATAAGGTAAATTAGTTTACAGAGCTTGAGGATTCAGAGAATAATGGAATTTAAACCTTTGAAATCCGCGAAATTTAATGGCCGCGAAATTGGTATTTCTCAAAATTTGCGAAATTAAAACTGGGTGTACAGTAGCTTGTTCAGTAATTTAGTATCAGTGTCAGTCTGCATGATTTTCTATTTTTGGTCAACTTTTATTCTGTATTATACTTTTTCGTTTTTGTGGAATGTGTAATAGCAGTTGGAGTTGAGCATTTGTATCAAATAGGTGCTGACAGTTTGCATGTTAATGCCTGGTTTCAGAAAGACAGAACCTGCAAGAATAGATGGAACATTGTAGATAAATGGAAATCAATCTGCTTCAATTAAGAAATAAGGACATTTCAATGTCTGAGGCTTGAAATTATTTAAAAGCCATGCCCATTT
This sequence comes from Owenia fusiformis, assembly GCA_903813345.2. Taxonomy (NCBI): domain Eukaryota; kingdom Metazoa; phylum Annelida; class Polychaeta; order Sabellida; family Oweniidae; genus Owenia; species Owenia fusiformis. The sequence continues at coordinate 10,903 of CAIIXF020000104.1, forward strand.
AGAATTTAGAACATTTTTCTTAAATGCTGTTAATTTCAAATTGTAGGTAGGTTGATTTACCAAACTCCAGGATGAAAACCAAATTGCTTTAAACTACTTTAGGTGATATCTCCAAGATTTAAGAGAAGGAAACGCTGGACTGCTGTATATGACTTTGTGATGAGGTAACCAGAAGCCATAATTCTTGCTGTGGTTCTTGCAAGCTTCTCTGAAACCACCTGCTCCACCCTTGGATCTTAAGCTTTGGCATTAGAATTGTTTCTCTTTGGGGTATTGCATTACCAATAATTTAACCTGCAGTGACTGTATTTCTGTATCTGCCACATTATATTATTCAATCAGTTTATTTATCTTTTGTATGCTTTATTCTATGAATGCAGACATTGCTGGGAAAGTCAAGCAGTCAATACAAGGCATCAGTAGTACCAGACTCTTGTGATTCTTGCTTTGTTTAACCAAGATGCAATTGCTAAATGAGATGTGTCCAAGCAAGTTTACTCGAAGTGGTTAGGTTTTAAGAGGATATATTTATTATTTATGTACTGGAGAGTTTGACCTGAGAATGGATAACAAATTAAGGAAAATGTGGCATTAACAAGAGGGCTGATGAAAACACACAAACATAAAGATACATTCAATGACAAAAGAATACTTTCAAAGAAGAATGGATATAACAAACCAATCTGAGGCTAAATGAAAAAGATGGAAAAAACAATCAGCAAAATAAGAATGGACAGGAAGTGAGCATTTACTTACAACTGGAAGAAATAGAAGTATTTTCAGGTTTGCTGCTATGGGGAGTACATGTTCTGTCAACATTGGTAATTGGTAATCAGATAGTTTTTAAGTCCATCAACCTATTTACTATAGGGTTCTCACTGAATCTTTAGACTAAAATGCAGAATCTCACTATTTTATTTCTAATATTTTTGGTCACCAAAAAAATTCTACAAATATAAATTAAGAAAGCATTTAAATCTTTGAATCAAATTTGAACTGTGAACATTCTGCCATGTTAACCAAAGGAATGTATTATAAATCAAACTCAGTCTAAAAATCTTATTGAGAACTAACACAACTTCTTTTTAAAGTACAAATGTGTTCTAAGATTATGTATGTTTCCATTGTGAATGATAATATGAATCTTCCAAAGTGGAAGAAATTCAACTTCCTTTTATAACGACCTATAATTGGTTGTTGTATATCTATTAAAATGAATTACAAGGTGAGTGAATCTACTTATCAGTTATTATTAGCTCACGTGATGAGCTGCTGTTACCACACACTTCCTTTATAACAACCTATAACTGCATATGATGTTATATATCCATTAAAATTAAGTACAAGGTAAGTGCATCTACTAATCAGTTTTTTTGCAATTAGAATTCCTTAATAGCGATTAATACTCGCTCAACCTTAAGCTATGTTGTGTAGTGTGGGGTGAATGAAGGGAATCTCTTTCATCCAATTTCAATTGGACAATAAATGGACAATACAGCCTTTGGCAACTTCTTCAATCAGATCTTTTTTGCATCCTCATGACACTGTGACCTTTGTCCTTGTTATGCTTTGTACTATTTTAAGACAGGAGAATATCTGGTCTGATGAGTATCATTATAGTGCAGTGATTTGGCAATAGAAGTTTTAATGCAAATCAACCAAACAACCTTGAATTGTGAACCAACTTCTTGTGGTGGTCAGTACACTTCTCCTGGGTTTCTTCCAAGTGCCCTTTGCCTTAACAAGATCAAATTACTGAGGATGTGTCGTTTTCTTTTCATGGAGTTGGTCATGCCTTCATGTGAACAAGTTTTTTAATTGGAATTTTCAGCATGCCAGTGTGTACTTGTTACTTCATTGTTCATTTAATGATGTTGTTTTGATGTTATGAGTATTGGCTATCAATTTTTTCAATTTTTCTTCAACATGTATTGTAATGACTTCAGTATGAATGAAATGTCCCTTGGTGTTCTGGTCCTGGATTGTGATACTGCTTCTCGATTGGAGGGGGGGGGGATGTTAGACATTGTTTGTTTTCACGTTAGATCATGGTTTTGGGATATAAAGGGTCTACTTTTCTTATGACAGATTTACACTTAGAGTTTGCTTTTCTTGTTGGGTTTCTTTATAGTTTTTAGTCACAGCTCCCATTTGGCATTTGTGCTTATATATTCCTTCTACTACTCTTTCAACTAATGCCTTCTACTTAAGACCAGTTCTTGCTAGTTCCTCTTTTGCCTTTCATGTGTTCTATGATTCTTCCATCTGTAATATCCTTGTCACTGTATTGGTTTGGCTATACCCTCTTACAATATTTTGTCCATAGTGGTATATTTTTAAAATTATACCTAATTTCTTCAATTAAGGATTATTTTATTATAGTATTAAATGTACATTTTATTTTTCTAAGGTCTCATCAATTTTGTATTAGACATTGTAATAAATTGTTCACTTTAAAGTTAACATATTGCTTAATTGGCTGAGTTTATATTAGTGAATGCAACTTGCTGTTGGCTACTGGATTAACCTACTATTTTATGACCAATTCATTTTAATATGAACAAAATAGTTGCATGTAATATTCATATTTAAATGGGTTGACCATAAAACATTAAGCTAATCCAGTATCCGACAGCTGATAGTTGCATTTGCAAATACAAGCAAAGTGACTATGTTATCAAACTTTCTTTCGTAATGATATATTGTCATAATTTGTCATAATTTGTCATATTTTGATACACTCACACTCAATACCCAAAGGATAAACAGTTGAAATTGGTTACACTATCTACTGTGCTATAATTTTACATAACATTTTATTCAATGAATTAAAAATACAAATTCTATGATATATATGCCTAATAGAAATACACTTATGATAAATATATCCCATACCATAAATACAATAGTGAAGTTGAAAGTTTATTAAGCGCACCATATATATATATTGAATTTTTAACAGAATCTCAAACGAAATATTTAGTATTTAAATTTTGAATTTTAAGCATAGTTCTGGTGTCCTTCAAACATGATTTTATTGAATACTCATTCATAAATACAAACCATATACTCAATCATGTTTTGACTAATTAAGTACGACAATGTAACAATAAGATGAATTTAAATTTTGGCTAGATTTTATACTTAAATTGCCTCAATTGATACATTTGATTTTAGATGAAATAAAAATAGCTTATATTTAACTGTTGAAATTTTTAAATTGCATATAAAATGAAAAATAGCGTAACACTCCAGCTCTTTGTCATACATGATACAAAAAGTTAATTTCTGAAGTTTTTTAAATCTGGCATATATCATAGAAAATGTATATTTATTGTCTTGATTATTTATTTTTTATTTTTTATTTACACAGCCATGGCGAGAAAACCAAAAGGATTGAGGAAAAGAGAATATCTCAAGAGGTCCAAGTTAGACCTAAAAAAGGTAAACTATTAACAACAGTTCTAAAAATGGTCATCTATGTTGTAACCTTGTAAACTAGATGGAGAGCAGTGTTATATGACTATTGTTATATTTCATCATCTAGAGCTACTGGGTAGGTATGCTTTTTACCTAGATGTTGTGAGTTTGAGAAACATGTTTATAGTCAATGAATGATCACTGTCTGGGGTTTCAGTTATAAAAATTTGACAACCCAAGTTGTGATTCCTTAAGGACAGTCGAGCATTTGTTAGTATGTAACTGAGTGAACCCTTTAGGCATCCTGGGTAATGGAATCTAGCCAAGTAGTATAGAGCTCTGGATACATCAGGTAAGGTGATTGGTGCTATAACCTGGAAGTTTAATTGGGTGTGGGCTTTATATATTTTCACTCATTTATGATCAATGGCTGGGCTTTAAGTGGCAGAGTTTCTTGTTCCAAGTCATTGGGAACAATTGAGTGAAAATGTCTGTGCATAACTTATGTCATTTAAAGATGCTGAATTTCCTGGGCTGTAAACATTTCAGGATAAATCAAGATAGACAACTGTTTTTGCAATTACAGGTCATGAGATAGACAATTGTGCTTATTGATTCATCGATGACGAAAGTGTTTCACTGTATGTTTTTAAGACAGTGTGTATGAATGTAGTGAAAATATGTAATGAAACACTCAGTCTTGGGGATTTTCTGAATAGTCAAGGGCATTGGATAAGTTACTACCTGTGCTCTTTTTATTATTCATTTATTATCACTAAGCTTCCAGTTGCAGTGTTGTAGTATGTGAGTATGAATATGACATCTAGTGTGTTTGAGTGAATTAGTCAATCAATCTCAGGTACTGGATACATCAAACTGACTATGTAGCATCCTAACCCTGCGAAAGTGATTTGCATAGGTATGTATTCATTATCCCATCGAATGAAATTCGGAGGGATATAGAGAATGCCTCCATCCATCTGTCCGTTTGTCCGTATGTACGTCCGTCCGTATAAACGTCTGTGTGTCCGTTAGGGCAATAACTCGAATACCATTGGCCTGATTTTGTTAATATTTTGTACATATATGCCCTATAGGGGTAGAAGTTCTGTTAGAAAGCTGATTTTTAAAATGGTCACTCATTTAAAAATGGCAGCCATTTAGTGTCAATTTTACAGTTATTTAGGTGCAATGTGTAAAACTGTAATAGCAATATGTTTTAAATGTAAAAAATGATATAGGACATTAATTAAGCTAGAAATGTTGATATTAAAGAAGCACATGGCGACCACCTTGACAAATGGCGGCCTTTACTCGTTATTTTACTATTTTTGCTGTAACTCAAAAAGTAGTGGAGCAATTTTGTTCATAATTGGTATGTGAATACTATAAGCATGACACACTGTCTAATGACAATTTTTGTAAATATTTCCAGCCATTGCTGTTCGATGGGATTTGCTACACTTTGGCATTGCTATTGTCTAGTTTGTATTAGTCATTCATTCATCTGAATACCAGATACTATACTTTTTGCAATATTCCGTGGTTTTATATTTTGCTTTTTTGTGTTATTGAAAATTTTCAGTTTCTATTAGTTTTCTGTAACTTTCACTTTTTTCAAATTTTTACATCATATTTGGTGATTTGAGACATTTCAAAACGTCGCATGTTTTTTATTATGTAAATTTGCATGTTTATCTTATCTTATTGAACATTAATATCGGCAATACTAGTGCCCTCACAAAAATTTGTTGGTTTTGCCTCAGACCAGGCTCATGCTTTCAAAAATACCTTTATTGCCAAGCTGTAAAATACTGCAAACTCTGAGTGATTTCTGTTGCAGTGTTGCAACAACCAATCAGATTACGAGTTCTTAATAGGGGAAATACTAACTGCTTATCGCAGGGGGTAAAAAGAAAGAATATATTCTGGATTTTGAAGCCCTGTGATTGGAGGATGTATTTTTTGTGAATTTAGATCATTAGAATTTCATGGCTTCTTTATTTTACAAATTTATAATGCTCTTAAAAAGCGCAAAATATAATGGCATACAAAAAAATACTAAGAGTACAGTAAGTATTAATTTTTTACAGGCCACACCTGATCGGAGGAAGAAGCGAAGGGTTGGTGGGTATGATTCCTGCGAAGGTCGCGGTGGGGGTGATGCATTTGCATCGCGGCTGGAGGGAGACCAAATGCATTCCCAACCTGTAGTAGTGCTTACTGTACCCAGAATAACTGAAGTGCTTACTGTACCTAGAATAGAAACTGAAGTGCTTACTGTACCTAGAATAGAAACTGTAGAGCTTACTGTACCTGAAATAGAAACTGAAATGCTTACTGTACCTGAAATACAAACTGAAGTGCTTACTGTGCCTAAAGTACAAGCTGAAGTACAAACTGAAATACAAACTGAAGTGCCTAATTTACCTAAAATACCATATGGAAAGCAAGAAATGCCAGTACCATTGTGCTTCAATAAGACCATACTTTCAGAAGTTGCATTCTCATGTTCAACTGAATATATGTATAAAAACATTGATACAATATCCCGTACAACTTCTAATATTACTGAGAACAATACAAACCATCACAAGGTGTTAGCAGAAGATATGGAAGATTCATTAATATCTGAGTTGGCCACACTGTTAATACAGAATACCATAAAGAAATCTGAGAAGAAGAAACTCAGAAAACTTACCAAATTTGCCAATGTGTCAGCAGAGGTTGGAACTGTCACACAACCAAAAGATGTTTTAATAGCAAACTGCATTGATACTCTTGGAAAATCTCTCAAAATTATCCATGATGTGAACGCACTTCTTACTGATAACAATGATATTCTTAGATCTCTGTTGAAATCAGAAAAGTACTTAAGTAACAAAATAAGGAGACAAGAAAGATCTGAAGTTATCAAAATGAAAGCAAGAAGAAAGAAAATGGAACGACATTTAAAAAACAATGAAACATTACAGCCTATTCTTATAAAAACACAAAAACTATCGAGGCGTAAACTTGGACGATTGAAAAGCAACTCAACTTCAAAACAACAAAAGCATGTCCCAGATAGTACTTTCAGAGCTTCACAACCAGAGAAACATGTATTGCCACACCATGATCTAGAACAGTTTTTGTCTGACAACACTGTAAGAGTACCACCAATTGAAAACAATGATCTCAAAATCTTAAACATTGATAACACTGAAACACTGTTCAAGCTGAATATTGAACACTGTTCAAACAGGAAAGAATTGAAAAGATCCAAATATCTTAGTTACAAATCAGATACAACTAGAAACAAACCAGAAACTAAAAATGTGCCAGACAGTGAAAATCCATACTTTGTAGAAATTGTAGAACAAATGCAAGATATTTTTGCTGAAGGATGTTTACGTGTTCCACCAGTAACGATTCATAGTCATAGCAAAAACAATGAAATACTGTCTTCCATGAACCATAAATATGAAGTGAAAAAGACTGAAATCTTAGAAGCTGACAATGATGACAAACTGTTTAATGAAAATGTGTCTTCGAAAGATTTACAAACTGGAACAAAATACAAAGTTTCCCAAACTGGAGGTTACAACCCAAAAGATAATTCTAAGGATAAATCAAAGGAAAGTCCTGATGATGTAACTGTTTTGAAAGAAACCTACAGTGAGCCTATTGGGAATTTTAACCCTTTGCAAAACCAAGAGAAAGTTCATTTATGCAACATCCATCATCTCAAGTATACGCCAAAAAGCAATGATCCTGTATATGACAATGTTGAAATTGCCTTTATGAAGCCAAAATATGAATCCTTAAAACATATCAGAGGTGATGGAAACTGTCTTTTCAGAGCAATTGCATATTGTATAACAAACGATGAAAATGACCACACTGCTATTAGACAGAGTATAGTGTCTCATAGAAATGACCAAAGCTGTAAGAAATACATTTGTAAAACAAGAGGAATAACCGCAACAGAATTGGAAAATCATATAAAATCCCAAAATATGAATAGATCATCTGTATGGGGAACTGATATTGAAATTGCCGCAGCTTGCCATTTATTTCAAACCCAGATACTTACTTTTGAAAACACGAATAGATGGACAGTATTTGGAAAAACATTTGTTAACAGATGTATGTACCTAGATCATTCTAGCCAATGTCATTATGACGTGGTAACAGATGTGATAGATGCAAGTACAAATACAAATCCTGCAAAGAACAATGCATCAGCAATACAGATATTTGATCAAGTTATAGAAGGAAATATGTCTCAAAATCATCTAATGTTTGAAGGCATAGGTCAAGGAAAACAATGTTATGCTAACTCTTTGTCATTTTTACTGATGCTTCAAAATGAAAGTCACCATGAAATTAATGCAGAATTCATTACTGATGTTTTAGTCCGAGGCAACATATTATACAATAGTATCATATCTCAAAATCCAACTCCAACAGGTTATTTGGAAATATTTGATATTCCAAAAATCTTAAGCTTTAACAACAAAAAGTATACATACAAATCAAGACAACAACAGGGCTACTTAGAGTACTGGAATTATACTGAAGAAGACGATGATGGATTAACTCTACATGAAGCTATTGAAAAAGGGCTCACAGATTGCAAATCATGCCTTGTTACATTCCTGAATACAACAACTTGTGTTATGAAGAGCAAAGACATGTATTACTCATTTGATCCTCACAGTAGGAATGATCAAGGACGAATTGATGTTTTTGGAAATGCAATTGTTCATATGTCAAATTCATTGGAAAAAATATCAATGTTTTTGTGGAACACTGCAGAGTCATTAACTGATAGTTTGATTAACAGAACCAATGTCAAGCATGGGTTTTCTGTCGATGGTATAACATTTGAAGAATGTGCAAGAGCTAATCAGATACAAGACCCAGTACCCGAGGCTAAAATCCAGAGGCAAACGATATCGAGCAAAATAAAATGTAAAAATGATCCTACCAAAAATGAAGCACTAAACTTGACTTTTAAAAAGACAAGTAGGGAACCATCTTGTAATCCTTCGAAGTCAATTGAAAGAAAATCTTGCAAAAGGAGATTAAACTTCACAGAAGATACTGACACTCAATCTGTATTTGATAGCAAACAGAATCTTGTTAGTTCAACCAGTCTGCAAATCAAACAGTCATATGTTCGTTTATGTAAATTAAAGGAAACATATGGTCAGGTAATGGCTGGAAATTGTGATAAAACAAGACATGATTCAACAAAATGTACCAAAGATGAGACCTGTTGTAGTAGCCCAATTACTGCTGATTGTAAAAATGAAGATATTTTCTCAGAAAGTGACAAGGCAAAGTTGAGAAAGATGTCAAGGCCAGATCAGAAGAAATACAAGAAGAAGATATATGAAAGACACAAGTACTCTACTGATAAGGTCTTCAGACACAGTAAGGTCGACCAAAGTAAGCAACAAAGCAAGGAAAGATATGGAACTGATGAACTTTTCAAGCAGAGAAAGATAAAACAGGGCACAAGAAAATATGAATCAGATCTACAACTTCAACAGAAAGTGAGACAAAAAAGCAAAGAAAAGTATGAATCTGATCTACAATTTCAACAGAAAGTGAGACAACAAAGCAAAGTAAAGTACGAATCTGATATAGATTTTCAACAGAAAGTGAGACAGCAAAGCAAAGCAAAGTATGAATCTGATGTAGATTTTCAACAGAAAGTGAAACAACAAAGCAAAGAAAAGTATAAATCTGATCTAGATTTTCAACAGAAAGTGAGACAAGAAAGCCAACAAAAGTATAACACTGATCAAGCCTTCAAGAAAAATAAGATCAATCAAGGTAAACAAAAATACATTACTAACAAGACTCAACGAGAAAACATTGAAAAAGTAATTCATGACTTCAAACAAACAATACATGATGGACTAAACTACATTTGTGTGGTTTGTCACAGATTGCTTTTTAAAAATCAAGTGCTTCTCTACAAAGAAAATTCTTATTCAAAACTATCTCGTCAGGATGAACAAAAGAGTGTTTCAAAAATATATTTACATAAGAAAGAAATATCATGCAACCAAAATTGTACACTTTGCAATTCTCCTAAAAGCAAATTATGGATATGTCAGAACTGTCATGTTCACTTTAAAAAAGGTAAAATTCCAATGATGTCTTTTAGCAACAATATGTCTGTACCATCGATTCCACCAGAACTGAAAGATTTGAATGTCCTTGAACAACATTTAGTCTCGTTACGTTTACCTTTTATGAAAATAGTACAGTTGCCAAGAGGAGGACAATCTGGTATGAATGGTCCTGTTATATCTGTATCAAGTAATGCCGAAGAAACGATTAAAGTCTTACCAAGACCAATTAGTGATGAACAACTTTTCACAGTGAAACTGAAGCGCAAACTTGAATATAAGGGTCATTATTTATATAACTTGGTGAATATTTCTAAAGTAAAAAAAGCACTCAAGTACCTTAAACAAAACAATGAGCAATACAAAGATATTGAAATATTAGATGATTTTGTGAATTCAATACCTCCTGAAATTTTAAGTGAAGAAGATAAAAAAATATATGGAAGTAAATGTGACTTAAAACTTACTGAGACAGATTGTGATCAAGATCAACAAGAAACCAATACAGAAATCCTGGATAAAGACACTCGTAGTGATATACAGAATATAGTATTTGATACTTGTATGCAACCTGATGATATTGCTCAGCACATTATTGACACACATCTTGACAAGATATACTGCATAGCACCAGGAGAAAGCAACAAGCCAATACGTATTCTTGAAGAAAAGAACAATGAAGCACTTTCATTCCCAACTTTATTTCCAAATGGAAAAAATACAAATGCTGAAAAGAGAGAAAAAAAATTGTCAGCAACCAAATATTTTGGCAATAGGTTGTTATCTGCAGACTTAAGATTTGCTAAAAATACTCAATACATATTTTATGCCCAATATTTGACTGAACTTCAGAATATAATTTCTAAAGTTAGTATCAGCCTCAGGAAAATAACAGAAAAGTCAACAAGTGGTGATGTAGTAACAGCCGATGATATCACAAGTAAAGATAAAAGTGAAAGACTTTGCCGGAAAAATGTTGGTCATCACTATCTGCAACCAATCCGTGGCACACCACCATACTGGCAACATGTACAAAAAGATTTATTTGCAATGATACGGCAACTTGGACCACCAACATGGTTTTGTTCATTCTCATCAGCAGATTTGAAATGGAATGAGGTTATTGAAACAATCCTGAAACAAAATAATGACCCACGTTTGCCAGAAGATATAACAAAAACAGAACGATGTGAATTCATCAGAGATAATCCAGTTACTGTTGCAAGAATGTTTGATAACAGATGGAGAAGGTTTATGAATGATGTGTTGAAATCACCTGCGGAACCAATTGGTAGAATAAAAGATATGTTTTACCGTGTTGAATTTCAAATGAGAGGATCTCCCCATGTACACTGTTTAATTTGGATTGAAGATGCTCCCATTTATGGCAAATCAAAAGAATCAGATGTTGAGGAATTCATTGATAGATACATCTCTTGTGAACTGCCAGATGAAACAATTGATCCAGATTTGAACAGATTGGTCAATGAAGTTCAAACACACAGCAAAAACCATTCAAAAAGTTGTAAGAAAAATAAAAAAGCAAGTTGTAGATTTCACTTCCCCAAACTTCCATCTGACAGAACCTTTATTGTTGATGACAACATTTCTGATGAACCAACAGAGATTATACCAATAAAATTAGCTGAAGATATTATTCAGTCTCTTTGGGAGTTCTTTCTGTCAGAAGATTATGCTAAAATGACATTAACTGAAATTTTTGAGAAAGCATATCCAGGATTAACAATGGAGAAATATGAAAATGTTATTAGAGTTTTGACTAGTAAAAGAAAGAAAACCATATTCTTGAGGAGAAATGTTCAGGAAATGTGGATAAATAACTACAATCCAGACCTTCTGAAAGCATGGGAAGCTAACATGGATATACAATATGTTCTTGATGTATTTTCGTGTGTAGTGTATATTGTATCATACATTTCAAAACAAGAACGTGATATGAGTCAAAATCTTATAGATGCTGAACAAGAAGCTAAAGAGAAAAATGCATCTGCCTCAGAACTCATGAAAATGATCGGATACAAATATATGCAACATAGAGAAGTTAGTGCTCAAGAAGCTGTGTACAGAGCCACCAATCTTCATCTTAAAGAATGTTCAAGACAAACAGTATTTCTGCCAGTGGGTAACAACCCAATAAAGATGTCATTACCAATTTCACAAATCCGCAGACACAAAGAGAATGAACAAGATAAAATATGGGCAACAAGTATCATTGAAAGATATTTTGCAAGGCCATGTAATTTAGAATTTGATGAATTATGTTTGGCAGAGTTTGCATCAATGTACAGAGTTGTAACATATAATTATGATGATGAAGTATTTGAAAATCAAACAGAAACATCAAAAAAGATACAACTGAGAAATGGCTTAGGATATATTCAGAAGAGATCAAAAAGTCAACCAGCTATTATAAGATATCCAAAATTCTCAAAGGACACCAATCCTGATGAATACTATCATAGTATGCTCCAGCTCTTCATACCACACAGAAGTGATCAAGAATTGCGACCTGCTCAATATGAAACATTTGAAGGCTATTTCAAGTGTGGAAAAATAAAACATGGAGAAATATTTTTGAAAGTGTCTGAAATTGTGTCAAAATATAAATGTATTTATGATGTTACTGGTGATGATTTAGATGCTGCGCAAGAACAATTAAATGAAGATGATACATATGAGAATGCATGGGCTCAGTTAGCACCAGAGCAAGAACTGGAAAGACAGGAGTGTATTTCTGAATATGTTAAACCCAATTGTGATGAAATTGATGAAAACGATATGCCTGATATTGACCTTAAAACAAAAATTAAAGGAAATGTAAATTGTCTTGTAGAATTACAGACAGATACAATACCTACAGAGGAAGCCATGAAGTTAATGAGAACCATGAATGCAAAGCAAAAACAAGTGTTTTACTTAATTAGGAAACGATGCTTAGAGTTATCGTGGCATAAAAAAGTTGAACCGTTATTTCTTCATATCTGTGGAAAAGCAGGGACAGGTAAAACACATTTAATTAAGTGCATCCATTATATTTCCACACATTTATTGCGAAATCTCTTAAAGAACCCAGATGACTTGAGTGTACTATTAACAAGTCCAACAGGAACAAGCGCATTCCAAATTAATGGTAATACGTTGCATTCGGCATTTAGAATCACTTCAAGATTTATGTCTACAAAATATAAGCCACTTGAAGAAAAAGATATAGCTCCCTTAAAAATGAGACTAAAATCTCTAGAGAATCTAATAGTTGATGAGATTTCTATGGTTAGTGTCAGACTTTTTAACACAGTACGGGGAAGACTTAAGCAAATTAAACCTGGCAACCATCCAGACTTTGGTAACACCTCAGTATTAGCATTTGGAGATTTCTATCAATTACCCCCAGTTATGCAGAAAAGTCTATTGACCTCTGATGAGCCAGATTATAATCCTTGGGGAAAATTCAAGAAAATAGAGCTGACTGAAATTATGAGACAAAAAGATGATCTCAAATATGCCGAATTTTTAAACAGAATTAGAATTCTTAAAAAAGGAGAAAAATTATCAACTGAAGACGATGAATTCATTAGAGAAATAATGAAAAAAACAATTCCTGAAGATGTCATGAGGATATATTCGAAGCATGTCCAAGTGAATGAGTATAATCGGAAGAGAATATTGTCTTATGCAAAGTCAACTAATAATAAACTATATAATGTAAAAGCAATTGATTACACCAAATTGAAAGGCCAAGAATGGAAAAAAACTGACAAACCACCAAATCATCGGGATGATACCCTTTCTCATGAAATACAAATTTGCGTTGGTGCACATGTTCTTCTGATAAAAAATATATGTACTGCTGATGGACTGGCTAATGGTGCATTTGGTGTTGTTACCGCTATAGAATTTGAAAATGATACAGATAATATGCCGAAGGCCGTATGGGTTAAATTTGATAATCCAAAAGTAGGTATAAAGAGCAGATATAAAAATAAGTCTAAAGCTCATCCTGATTCTATATGTATTGAACCATATAATGATGAAGTCAATGGCAAATTTATGAGACGTCAACTACCACTGATATTATCATATGGCTGCACTATACATAAATTGCAGGGGAAAACATGCGAAAGACTTGCCATATCTTGTGCAAACTTGTTTACAGGTGGTCAAGCATATGTTGCTTTCAGTAGGGTAACATCAGCTGAAGGTCTTTATATAATTGATTACGACCCAAAGAAAATATATTGCGACGAAAAAACAGCAAAGGCTTTAGAAGAGATGTCAGAGTTAGATATATCTCAATATTTACCTCACTTTGAAATAGCAACTGAAAATGACTTGACAATTATTTATCATAATACACAGGGTTTGATAGGTCATATAGAAGATGTAAAGTGTAACACTGATTTGACCTCATGTGATATTATGTGTCTCACAGAAACATGGCTTAGACATGAAAATGTGTATGATATTCTTGAGATTGAAACATTTGATCCTCCACATATAGTGAATAGAAAAACAGAAATTGACACAAGCCGTAAAGGTGGAATTGCCATTTATAAGAAGAATAGTTTAGGAAACTTGCAGACATCCAGCATAATATCACCGTTGGACAATGCTTTAACCATTGTTAAAGATATGGCAGTGATAACATTATATAAGTCACCGAAAATAGTGAATACCAAATTCATTTTAGAAATGGAGAACATTTTACATCATGTTCACAAAAAGTATAAAAAAGTTCTTATTGTTGGTGATTTAAATGAAAATTTGATTGATACAGAGAAGCACCCTATTCATGATTTCTTGATACGCCAAAGATACAGATTACTGTCAGACCCAGCTGTACCAACGACTGAATTTGGAACATGTATCGATCATGTTTATGCTAGTCGAACATTACACAATGTAGATGTATGCGTTTTACCTATTTATTACAGCTATCATGAAATGATCAAAGTAATTATTAGGAATGTTAAGTAATTGGTAAATAAACCATTTGGAAGATAGACATTGACTCCAAAAAGATAATAAAATACTGATGCTACACAATGTGAAGTCCTTACAGTAACTTTTACCCAATCCAAGTTTAGTCTTTATGATACCCTTGTAGTCCTTGCTGTACTCTGTAGTCCTTACTGTACTCTGTAGTCCTTACTGTACTCTGAGCTACCATGAAATGGTCAAAGTGATTATTAGGAATGTTAAGTAATTATTAGATAACCATGTGCAAGGTGAACATTGACATTGAAGATAATAAATACTGACGGTACACAATATTAAATCCTTACAGTAACCTTTACTCGAACAAAGTTTATATGTAAATGTCTCCTGCAGAAAATATACTATTTCAAACATACCACAGAAAGATATTATACTAGAAAACAGTTCTATAAGAGACCATGGCAAAATGAAAAAAAAACAATACCTGAGAAAACAAGATATATTGAACGGAAGAGGCCTTAATTTGATTAAATAAATTTATTTTGTGGTAAGATATATTTGTTGATCTTTTTAGATATAGTTGCCACAATTAGTCATATATGTATTTTATTTGTTACTAATAATGGAATGCAAAAATGAGGTTAGAAAAAGGAGTAAGAGGATGTCAACAACCAAAACCCCAAAAAATCAAGATAAGTTTAACACAATGTAACAGTAAACAGAAGATTATCATTTAAAAGAAAACGAACATCTTTGAAAGCAGAACACCAGAATAGTATTATCATTTGATCAGGACAGACCAGGTAATATGATAATACACAGCAGGGAGGAAAACAATAAATGACCATAGAAAAAATGAAAAAAAGTATTTAACACAGAAAAAGGAACATTAGAGGAAAAATCAATAATTTAAAAAACAGATCTACAACAGACTAAACCAGAATAAAGAACCGATTATGACAAGCAGAAATCATGAACACAAGATATGAATGATATAATATGCTTTTATTTTATTTTAAGATATATAGCTATGTATAGCTAAAGTAGACGTTGATCTTAGATATGGTTGCCACATTAAGTAAGATTGCTTAACAGTTAAATGTATTCATTACTAATAATAGAATGTAAAAGTTAAGGTACATCAGCAGTATAGACATACGTATATGAAGTAGAATGAATTAGAGTGAATAAGAAAGAGCAAAATCTCTCCTAAGGTGAGTACTTTATTTAAAGGGATGGGCATTAAAATATGGATTTGATTGAGTGTATTGGGTTGGATTGGTTTTATGTAAAAGCTGGATTGGGTTAGATTTCTACAAAATTTGGAATCTCCTGAGTTTAAAACACTCACTTCACCTAGCTTGTTGTGTCTAACGCTTTATACCTCTCTACCAAGTACAACCTTCCCTGACCCAATCCAACTTTTACATTAAACCAGTCCAACCCAATCCTCTCAGTTCAATCCATATTATAATGCTTACCATTAAAGGCAGGAACAGATCTAAAGACGGTATATGGGTTGACAAAATTGCAAGCAATATGTACATTGGAGCTCCAAATCAGTTCCTTATCACTTCAAACATATTATGTTCCAAATGATTTATGATATTCTATCAGTATTTACTCCTTCGCCTTATTTATAATAATATGTATTTGTCTTATCTAATATTTCCTTCTATTATGCCCTCAGGTGTTTGAAAGGATATATATTGTAAAATTTTGAAATAAAATAAATGTATCTTAATAAAAAATTCTATCAAATGAAGAAGTGATTAAGATTCAAAGTGCAAACATGTAAAAATTCTCATAAAATCAATGTTGACATCATTATAGAAAAATTATCACATATAAATTGGGGATTATTAAGGAATAAATGTAATAAGGAATGATTTAAGACCAAAATGTTGTATAATTGAAACATTTTTTCTGTAGATCTGTTTCTCCTTTTAAATTAACTCTCATTTCAATTTTTTAAATACTGATAATTAAACTAAGATAAATCACAACTGCCATTAAAATAATTTTTGACATGTACATTTCCAAATATCTTTATGAATAAAGGAAATTACAAGAATATTGAATCATAAATGGCAGGTCAATTTTGCTTCCATCATCACTGAAGAAGAAAACAGATGTCTGTTTTTTACAACTTGAAGTAATGGTACATAAACCCTCATTTATATTTCAGATCTCTTTCAATCCTAGCCATCTTTTTATTGATTTAGATAGATTTTTGACAATTTAGTCCCAGCAATGTCATTTGCCAATGAAGATGCAGAGAGCCTAATCAGCCACCATCAAGTACATCTCATCAGTGTGGCCCATGGACAGATGATTCATGCCTTCATTTTGAGAACTGATGGCTCATAACTTTGTGTGGCACTTAAAAAGGTGTTCGATGGGATTTGCTAAGCCACAGCATTGCTTTTTGTCTTGTTAAGCATAAAATTTATTTTGACTCAAATGGTCAATTTGGAGGACTGTTTATCACATAATTACTGTTTATTTCAGGTTATTACTGTCCTGCTGGCACCTGCTTATCCAATGAGTATCCCCGTCCCAGTGAAACATTTGGCAATGAAACAGGGCTCCAGAATGAGGCAAATTGTACAGGGTGTCCCCGTGGCTATTACTGTGATCAGACTGCCCAGACCGCATACGTGTATTCAAAGATCTTCAATGCAGGGTAGGTTATACTAGTAAAACATAGTGGAACACCTCAAGTACCTCTAAATAAAGTGTTCCACTTGTGCTCTAAGCCAAATTAGTCACAAGAAAAGTGATCTATTTGTATATCAGAGGTGTTTTACTTCACATTTTTTACTGCATGTAATAATTAAGGAAAATATCTAGGTGTATTTTGAATGAAAAGTGTATTTTGAACGAAAATCGAGTTGGTAGTCTTCAAAATACATTTTCATGTCACCAACAGAACTGGTGACAAATTGTTATAGTCTCTAACTTTTTGGTGGTGGCAATCAGCAGTTAATGTTTGGAATCTTTAACAAATGTAACAAATGGCAGTATTTGACATTTGCATGTTAATGACTTGTCCTTCAGTTTTCAACATATCAGAAATATGCCTTTGTTTCTAGGCTATTACTGTGGCAACCAACTGCCAAGTGGGGAATGTGAAGCAGGGTATAACTGCCCCAGTAGCATTACAACCCCTGACTTCATCATCTGCCCAGAGGGTCAATACTGCACTGAAAGCACAGTAAACCAAATCCAGTGCCCAATTGGGACATACAGCAATGTAACTGGACTGAAGAATGATACAAAATGTTTCCCATGTCCTGGAAACTTTGAGACTGGGGGTTTTTTAAAACCAAGGTGTGATCCTGGATACTATTGTCCAATAGGCTCAATATGGAGTGGTGCCCGAGCGACTGTCTGCCCAGTTGGACATTACTGCTCTGAGGGAACTTGCCCGGGTCCCATCCCCAGCAAAACCAACAACTATGTGAACTACACCCAGGATATGAAGTGCTACCTCTGCCCCCAACACCTTCAGGTAAATTCATTGAACCATATCTTACCTGGTCACTGTGATATGAAGAGATTGAAGCTCCGTGATTCATTCCAGCTCTAAAA
>CAIIXF020000105.1:0-29000 GCA_903813345.2 Owenia fusiformis
AGCCATATACATTTTATCTCTTCTACAAGACGGGTCTTCTATTCATGTAATGAATTCAGTCAAATTTGGAATTAGTTGGGCACATAGATCTGCGGGTTATGAAGACCCTTGTCACAATGATATAGTTTCAAACATTTTAGAAGCCGCCAAAAGGCAAGTCAGCAAGCCTGTGAATAAGAAAGAACCCTTTACACCTGAAATATTGGCGCAGCTTGTAAATTACCTCAACGAGCATTTCAGTTTGAAACTCTTAAGAGATGTAACTTTGTGTATAATTGTGTACGCTGGATTCCTGCGTTACGATGAATTATCAAGCATTAAATATGAGGACATTGATTTTCAAGAACAATTTTTTAGCATACAAATACCGTCATCTAAGACTGACAAATACAGAGACGGTTCTACAGTGGTCATCGCAAAAACTGGGAATGTTACATGACCATACAATATTTTCCAAAAATTCATCAAACTTTCCAAGGGCAGTTGCGAAATTGAAATAAAAAATACAGATCATGTTTTTAAGGGAGTTTCTCTGAAAAAGGGCAATTATGTTATCAGGGTTTCTAACAGAAAATTATCTTATACAAGGGTAAGAGAAATCGTAAAGGATTGTTTGGTATTAATAGGTGTAGATCCGAAATCATTCGGAGTACATTCTTTGAGGTCAGGGGGAGCAACAGCTGCAGCAAATAATGCTGTACCTGACAGAAACTTTAAACGTCACGGGAGGTGGAAAAGCGAATCCGCAAAGGACGGTTATATCAAAGACTCATTAATAGACAGGTTAGGTGTTAGCATGAACATCGGTATTTAATGACAATCATTGTAAATTTTATTTAAAATAAATTAGCAATTTCAATGGCCCGTTCTTTAGATTTCATTTTGAAGTGGCAGAGCTCACTTCCTTTCATATTGTAATTCGTATCTTCTGTTGCATCGAGCAAAGTTAAGAATTCACATTTATTTGCGTTTGAGCAAAGCGACATTAGCAAATAAATGATTTCTTTGTGCGTTGCGTAAATGGAACAGTTTGTTGTGTAGGGATAAGAGGTGATTGGTCGATGCTAGCTTAGCGAGTGAGTGATACGGTTCGAAGGATAGAGCGTCGGTTGTATAGTCATTTTGAGTTCTTGCCACGACATAAACACACAACATATTTTTAAACACAATATAAAATTTGTAATTTGTATCGTTAGACTTTTGATCTTTAATTGATTGTTTATTTTTGTCAAGTTGAGAAACATTTACTTTATTAACGTTATTGTATCAGGGTACAAGTGTATTTTATAATTCTAACATTTACATGTCTTTGATCGATCGCGTACCTTTTCCTCATTTGTTTGGGGTTTTTAATGGCCGGGATCGATCAATTTCGCTAAATGTAATATTTAAGCCTTAATGATCTCGCTTAACGGTCTAGCTCTTTCATGTATTTAAGACTTTTTCAAAATAACATATTGTAGACAACATTATTGAGCCATTGTGACCAATGTTTGTACATCACGTATATTGTACCATGTTCGTAACACCATGATTCTTCAATAAACGAAAGTGGCAGAGCTCACTTCCTTTCATATTGTAATTCGTATCTTCTGTTGCATCGAGCAAAGTAAAGAATGAGGTTTAATAATATGTTTGATTGATTTGGTTTTTCAGACATTACAATTTTCAATATTTTCTAAGTCGATATCCGGACTCATTCCTGGACTCATCCTTTTATATTCTGATACCTAATGACAATGTAGCTCTGTCTGAATTTCAAAATGGCCACCATTTTTCGTAAAAGAACGTAATCTTTGTTAATTCAAATGCCAATTGACAGATTTGTTTCAGATTTTATATGTTGATGCCAAGAAGGAATATTCAAGATCGTGATTAAATTAAAGTGGCTACAATTTTTGTTAAAAAACTTAATCTTTGATAACTCAAATATCAGTGGATGGGTTTGGTTAAAATTTTTATTCAGATGCCTAGGGACAAAGGAAATCTGGTTGATAGGAAATTTTCAAGATGACAGCTGAAATCCCGCCATTTTCATAAAAAACTGTTATCTTTGATTAATTAAATACCAATGGATGTTCGGTTCAAATCTTATATGCTGATACTAAGAGATAAAGGAGGTTTTCTCAAGAAGATATTTTCAAGATGGCTACTGTATATCAAAATGACTGCCATTTTTCATTAAAAATGTGATCTTCGATAACTCGAATACTAGTCCATAGTTTTGGTTCAAATTTAATATGCTGCTACCTAGGGACAAAGGAACTCTGCTCAAGAAAAAAATTCAAGATGGACACTTATTATCAAAATATGTTTTGCTTGATGGGATTTGCTTCTCCTTTTAGTTGCTGTTTTTCTAGTTTTACTTTGATTTCAAATTTCTCCTTATGTAAGTGGAAATTATGGCTGTGAACAATCATCAGATTGATACTATTAACAAAGGGTCTAGTGCACTTTCCATTATAATGTCACCATGAACAAAATGAATCATTTTAGGTGTAACATAAAGAATACTTGTCACATAATACTGTGGAAAATATTTAAGCGTTTGGACCCACATGGGCTGAGATTGAGGTCATTAAGTTCAGCAAGGGTGTATTGACTTGCCATTGGATGTGCTCCATTGACTTAACATGTGGATGTCATCAGATTCCAATGGAGGCCATTGGTTCTATTGATTTTCACAAAAATACCTAAAATACGCTATGACCTGAATCGATTGCAAATACATTCAACAATGCAGTGCTAAATATAGGTCAACAAGATACTAGTGTACATATAAATGTAATAATAAAAGCAGTATATTTATTTTGAAAAATCAGATGAAATTATTTTTGTTCATGGGGAGATCATAATGGAGGGTGCACTAGATCCTTTGTTGAAGCCCCCCAACGTTGGTAAGGTGATAGACAAACTTGTTTTATAACACAAAAACACCAGAGGGGTTATTCTAATTGTGCTTTTGGAAGGGAATGTACTAAAAACCCTTCGACCCTGCGACCTACGACTTACAGCGTGTCAAGAATTTTTGAAACATATTTTTATAAAAACCCTTCGACCTTCTATTTTCTATCTTTCTTTCTGTTCGATCAACAATAAGTACAGTTATACAAGAAATGTAAACGAAGTGAAAATATTCCCAAAAATTTTTCGAAAGGCATGTCATTTCCGGAAGTTATGATACGTTATATTACCGAACATGCGTGAAAATGGAACGTTTGTTCGTTCATTTTACGAGAGCTAAATAAAATGCGAACATCCAAGCATCAGGTATGACTCCACCATTGTTTGGTGTTTTACTGCTTGCCACAATCAACCTCACTGCCAGGATATCAAACAAGGCCCATTTTCCATCAAACTTGGCCCAACTACTATCAGGCGGATGTCCTTGAAAAATCAAGTTGACATGGTTACCAAAACCTAATAGTTGCCATGGCAACCATAGAAATGGGCTAAAAAAGATAGCAAAAAAGCACCCAAACCCACCATAATGGCACTAATTTATAAAATATTTCTAGATATACAAATTTTCTGAAACTTTGATATCATCTAGAACACTTGTCAAAAAATTTGGGGGTAGGTTTACCACTTCGATTTTTTTCTAGGCTTGGTCAAAGTAAAACTACGAAAAAGCACTAATTTTACTTTTTAATCACCTATTATCGCCCAAATGGCTATTATATTTTTTCAAGGTCAAGGTCGCCATGCTAAAAGTTGAATTACGGAGATAAATCTGCTCTTCAGACAATGTTTGATAGCTTTTCTTCACCACAAAACAAAGATCTTTGCGCTGGTATGCCAATTTCCATGAGATAATGTACGGGAAGGAGGAACTGTGTCTTTAATAAATGTCATCAAAACTTTATGCCAACACGTGAAAAGGCCATTTTCGCACTACTTTTGGTGTAATAATGCCATCGAACAAACATTCCAATTCACCCATGTTCGGTAATATAAGGTGTTATTACGGTAAATACCACTTCCTGGTGTTTTTTAAAACTTTAAAAACGAAGCTATGCCAACTTCAAGGGTGTGTATAGTAGGTTTAAGTGTATGTACTGTGGGCATTTGAGGTATGTATGTAAAGCAGGGGCCAAGTTCTTTTTAAATGTGCCATTTTTAGAAAAAAATCTCAAGAATATGGTCCCGTAAACAGGAACTACTTTATTCGTTAATTTTCATCGGTGAAGCAGAGATTTTACCTAAAAATAAGTCCCTATGTTGGCGTAGTGATATTTAAAAATCGAGACCCAAACCCTATGTTAAATATAGTGTCGAGATGAAGGTTATGTATAGGGGATTGCAGAAATATAGTCATTGTATGGGCTAATTCGTTCGAAAATGGCGATATGTACCCCAGAAGGTGTGAGTACCGTAATCCAACACCAAATTCGAAAATTCAGAACAATACTTTACACATATGGCGTTCGTGATCAACTATAAAACGCTTACCCCCCATAGTGTTAGATATCAAAATGTACCTGTTCATATAGGGGTTCGATTGATCTACATCAAATTATAGGGAGTCTGGTTACTTTTTGAGATATCAGCGTCCATTTATTGTAACTCACGTTTGCTACCATTTCCTCAATTCTGAGATGACAGGCAACGCGTAGTAAACATGCTCACGCCGGAACTATATTTTGACCTACATCGCTATTTTCGTAATTTAAATGAAAGTTAAAATCCTCCTCTATATTTTGATACAAAATAGTGGCATACTAGGTACCCTAGAAGTCAACTATGGCGTTATTTAGTACAAAACCACAAGTTTTTAAATGGACTATATAGGGGTCATACCTTTTGGCGGATGGATATGGAACCTCATACCAGAACTTGAATTTTGTGATTTTTTTCAATATTTTTCAATGATTTACAGTAGTGACACCCTAACGTATCATAACTTCCGGAATGACATGCCTTTCGGCACTTCATTTACATTTCTTGTATAACTGTACTTATTGTTGATCGGACGGAAAGATAAGCTGATGTAGTTACACTAGAGTTCGTTTACTACCATTTGGAAGGCACGTGAGGGTCCCATTCATCAGGTAACACTCATATGTCGAAGTTATGTTCTTGCTATTTTCTCTAAATCAGAGGTCGAAGGGTTTTTCAATAAAATATATTCCAAAAATTCTTGACACCCAGTAAGTCGTAGGGTCGAAGGGTCGTAGGTCGAAGGGTTTTTAGTACATTCCTTTTGGAAGACCTGATCTCTTTAACTCAACAATATCATTATCTTTAATCTCTGAATAGCATTAAACTTCAAAAGAAGTAAAGGTTACATAACAATGATTAAAGATGTCACCAATCAGAAAAGAATGTGACCACAATGCTGATTTAAACTTACCACATTTTTGTGAGTATTTCTCAGGATTATTGATCTCTTCATTTACTTCGGGTTTCAGCTCTTCAGTTTCAGAACTTTCTGAACAGAAAATATTTTCAATGAATTTTATTTTGATGTCTACAGGCATCTGAATTTGATTGTCTCCATATTTTCTTAATTTGCTAGGCTGCAACACTGAAAACAAAGCAACAATATCAAAGGCATGTGGAATGGGTTTTCAACTCAAGATTTGATCTTTAACCAGAAACAGAGCAGCAAACAAAATGCCGAAGTAGCAAACTTTGAAACAATGTAGCTTTTTTAATATAAAGTTTTGTCAAATAAAATTTGATGAGTAAGTCCAGAATTAAATTATCTTTCAAATGAGGTATGACACGATATGTAACATTAAGGACTTTTTGCTGTAGAGGGAGGTGCTGTTGTTTATTATCATCCTGTAGTTTAAAGAAAATTTTCTCAGGATTCTGAATCTGAAAATCTAATTGAAATTCGACTTCCATTTCAGGAGTTATCATCTTTGAAAATCTCGAAAAAAACGATATGATGATATCCCCATGTTAAGTCAATGGGACCAATGAAAATATATGGATTGAAAAATGCTATATACAGACTGGATTTATATAAAATTAGAGGAAGACTACAATAGTTAGAGGACCAATAAAGTGGTCAAGATTAAAATCTAGGTCAAGTTTCTTCTTATTTTTACGATCCTGACACAACACTTAAATATTTCTTTTTGAAATTTAGTATACAGATAGCCAAGAGTATGATAAAACTTTTAGCCGTCAGAAAGTATTGTGACCCATTTTTGAGATATGGTGTCTGGAAAATAGGCCATGTTATTTTTTCAGAATTAACATAGCAGAGAAGCATCAAAATAAAGAGGTCACAGATTTTAGCCAAATCACAAGCAATCCAAGATATACACTGCGTATCAAAAAAACACAACAGATTGTTATCTCGGAATAATCCAAGATATACACTGCGTATCAAAAAAAACGCAACAGATTGTTATCTCGGAAAAGCACAAAACCATTGATAACAGCATTATTTTATTCAATGCATCATAAACCCATGTGTCTCCTCTTTACAATGATATATCATTCATTGTAATTTGGTCATGGTTGGGCGAGTAATCATTCCATTTGCAAAAGCCAAATTAGTCCTCTTTGCAAAGGAATATCATTCATTCACAGGGAGTCATCTCTGGCCGAATAATTATTAATTTTGCAAAATGGGGCAAAATTCAGCTCAGACCCAAGTTTTAAACATTGCAAAAGTCAACAGGTGTGACAGGTATGGCATAGACAGTAAAGTGTTCATACTCATACTCTTGCAAGAATACATCTTATACCCCTCCAAATTGCTGCCACTTCCTTGCACATGAAGATGCGATCATCTGTCCACGTCATGCATGGTTCAGCCCTGAGTCATCTGTGGGTTAAAGCAGAGAAAAGCAGCCCATGGGCAATTCTTACTCGAGGTTTTGCAATATCAGGTGGAGGAATTGTGAGCACAGATGCTCCGGAGATAGCTCAAAAAGGAAAAGTCACAACATTTCAAGTCAGGGGAACTTCCATTGGCACTTAGCCCTTGCACTGATTTTTATCAATATCTAAAACTTGGTGCAGAGCCGATTTTGACCTACTGTGCAAATGGAAGGATTTCTCACCCAACCATTATCACATGTGAATGAATGACATATCATTGCAAAGAGGAGAAACGTGGCTTCATGATGCATTGAATGAAATTGATGTAGTCATCACTAGTTTTGTGATTTTACGAGATATCTACTTGTTGCATTTTTTTTGATGTGCCCTGTACAAATGTCATTCATGTGCAATATATAAATATATTTCTATATTTTATTGCACAATAGTCTTTTGATTTCTTATTTTTCAGGTTCAACTGCTTGCCTTTGAAGCAGTGTAACAGACTGTAGATACATACCTTTGTATTCATTCTGGATCTTACGTTTACGTGAGGCTCTTGTATTTTCTATTGCAATTTTAACTTCAATGGTCATCATTTCTATATTGTTGGTTTCACTAAGTTTCTCATCCGTATTGACTAAAAAATAAAATGTTAATACCATGAAGGCATGATTTACATTTACGTTACCTGTAGTGTCAATCTATCAGTTGCACTATCTAAAAATAAGAAGATAATAGGGTGTATAAATCAAACAGTGTATGCCATCATATGCCGTTTTATTTGAAAGACCAGGTATTATGGTATAGTAGCGAATGATTTTAGACAGTCATATTTTTGACAATGAGTATTTTCTAATCATAAATTCAACATGTCTCATTGAAATAATATATTTTCCCCCTACTGGGATCCCAAGGATAATAAAATTATCAATTTGGCTCTCCTAAAAACCACACTATCTTTACTACTAATACTATGTTTTTCGAATTTAATCACACAAAAAAGTTCTTCTGCACTATGTCATTAACTTCTGAAATGAGGAAGAGGATATAAATGTGAAAGTAAGTTCTTTAGGGAGATTAATATTATCTTCATTTTCAACCACTGGGCAAAATTGGTAATATTGGCGGTTTCTTTACACCTCTTGTTACGTTCGAAAATAACAGAAAGTAAAAACAGCAATTAAAGTATAACAATGTACAGTACTATATTTTTGAAAACTAAATGCGATAACAATAATATATAAAAGTCAATACATATGATATGTAGATGTAGATATAGATGTCCAATAAGTGATACGCCTGTCTCTTGATGTCGATAAATATCCTTGATGATCCTTGAGAATGTTCCAGATCACGAAGCGTTTGAATAATCGTTAATAGTTCTCCAATGTTTGTAATAATCCAATAATGTTTGTATCCAATAATGTTTGATGATAATCCACAAATGTTTAATGATAATCCAGAAATGTTTATGATAACCCATATATAGCGTGTGTTGTAATATATGTCCATATAAAGTCCTCAGGTTGTATGTTTGTAGTGTTATAAATGTTCCCATAGTAGGTGTCCTATTAAATAATTTTGATGTTCCACTCTATTTAGTTCCTTTGAGATGTACAGTTATCGATGACTTTAATTATCTGCCAATGAGAGTCACTGTGCTGTTCTTTTTATAATGTGAAAGAATAATTCAGAAATGAATCTTCTTAAATGGACATCTTTAGTGACATGATTAAATTTTAATGAATGGTTATAATTTCTAGAACTCTCTAGAAGGTCAAGGGTTAATGAGTCATTCAGTTCAGTTTTGTTTACTAGATACAGTGTATAATGTCATAATAATTACAGGTGACATTTGATTTTGAACCTGAAGAATTTGATTGATCTGATTTTGAGCTAGAACTCTGTGATGAATTAGACTGGTCTTTTGTTTTGTTTGATATATTTTATGATGAGGACTGATTTGATTTAGAGTCATATGAAGGTTTGTTACCCTGATAACCTCTAAAGTTAGGATTGCCCTTGATAAAACTACCCTTGTGAGTAAGAGCATAATCAGACAGGGTGGCAGCTTGACTTAAAGTTTCTACCTTGTATTCATCCATGGGCCATGGTTCATCTAAGTAAGTCCTAATGTGATATTGAACACAGTTTTTAAATCGTTCCATTAGCATAAGCTCTCTGAGCTTTTTAAACTCTTCAGATACATTTTTAAGACAAGCCACCTGTCAAAAAGCTGCTCTTGCTCTCGAGCAAACTCAACATGGGTTTGGTCACTCTCTTTGTGGGCACTTCTAAATTTTTGTCTGTAAGCTTCTGGCACTAGTTCATAAGCTTTAAGAATTGCATTTTTAACTAGGTCATAATCAGAGCATACTTCTGCTGAGAGGCAAATATTTCACTCGCTTTACCAATTAATACACTCTGAAGCATTACTGGCCATGCTGATTTAGGCCAGTCTAGGCTCTGAGCGACTTTTTCAAAATGTGTAAAGTATTAATCAATATTTTTCTCCTGAAATTTAGGTACAAATTTGAGAAATTTTGAAGCGTCAAACCTATTTTCAAAATGTTGATGCATAGTAGCATGTTCATCAGTTTTGGATTTAGCTTCTATTTTGAGCCCCTTTAATTCAATTTCTTGTAGCCTATTTCTCTTTCATTTTGCATTTCTAATTCCTTTTCTCTCAATTCTCTAATTTCTCTTTTTTTTGAATTTCTAACTCTTTTTCACGCCTTTCATTTTCAAGCTCTTTTTCTCTTATTTCAAGCTCTTTAAGCCTAATAGGATCTACAGGGTCAACATGCTGGGCTGGCTCCATCGAAAGCTTTAATGCTTCCTTGGGCAGAATTTCTTCTGCTATCAAGTATTGGCTAAAAGGTTTTTAATTGTGCCTTTTCTGTAGGAAGCCTTAACTGCCAAGCCAACATGTTTAGCCAGTGCCAGAAGATCAGTTTTTATGTCACCACCAAAAGTGGTGACATATTGTTATGGTCTCCGTTTTTTTTGCGACGGCGGTTGGCGTCTGGCGGTTGGTGGTTGGAGGTTGGCGTCCGGCGTCTGTAACAATTTCTTATAACTTCCTATAACTTAACAAATACTGTTTAGATTGACTTCAATTTTTTTCTAAATCATCTACATGTTCTCAGAAGTTCAAATCTGACTTTAGATTTGACATTTGACCTTCAATGACCTTCTCAAGGTCAAAAAGGTCTTTTTTCAACTTGCTTCACATTGACTAAATTTTTTTTCAAAATCATCTACATGTTCTCAGAAATTCAAATCTGACTTTAGATTTGACATTTGACCTTCAATGACCTTCTCAAGGTCAAAAAAGGTCAAAAAGGTCTGTTTTCAACTTGCTTCAAATTGACAAATTTTTTTTTTCAAAATCATCTACGTGTTCTCAGAAATTCAAATCTGACTTAAGATTTGACTTAAGATTTGACATTTGACCTTGAATGACCTTCTCAAGGTCAATAAAGGTCTGTTTTCAACTTGCTTCAAATTGACTAAAAAAAATTTTCAAAATCATCTACGTGTTCTCAGAAATTCAAATCTGACTTTAGATTTGACTTAAGATTTGACATTTGACCTTCAATGACCTTCTCAAAGTCAAAAAAGGGTAAAAAAGGTCTTTTTTCAACTTGCTTCAAATTGACTCAATTTTTTTTCAAAATCATCTACATGTTCTCAGAAATTCAAATCTGACTTTAGATTTGACATTTGACCTTCAATGACCTTCTCAATGTCAAAAAAGGTCAAAAGGTCTTTTTTCAACTTGCTTCAAATTGACTAATTTGTTTTTTCAAAATCATCTACATGTTCTCAGAAATTCAAATCTGATTTTAGATTTGACATTTGACCTTCAATGACCTTCTCAATCTTTTTTCAACTTGCTTCAAATTGACTAATTTTTTTTTCAAAATCATCTACATGTTCTCAGAAATTCAAATCTGACTTTAGATTTGACATTTGGCCTTTAATGACCTTCTCAAGGTCAAAAAAAGTCAAAAAGGTCTGTTTTCAACTTGCTTCAAATTGACCAAATTTTTTTTCAAAATCATCTACATCTTTTCAGAAGTTCAAATTTGACTTTACAAGTTCTCAGAAGTTCAAATCTGACTTAAGATTTGACCTTTGACCTTCAATGACCTTCTCAAGGTCAAAAAGGTCTTTTTTCAACTTGCTTCAAATTGACTAATTTTTTTTCAAAATCATCTACATGTTCTCAGAAGTTCAAATCTGACTTTAGATTTGACATTTGACCTTCAATGACCTTTTCAAGGTCAAAAAGGTCTTTTTTCAACTTGCTTCAAATTCACTTAATTTTTTTTCAAAATCATCTACATGTTCTCAGAAGTTCAAATCTGACTTTACATTTCACATTTGACCTTCAATGACCTTTTCAATGTCAAAAAAAGTCAAAGAGGTATTTTTTCAACTTGCTTTAAATTGACCAAATTGTTTTAGGTGGTGACATTTTGTCATGTTAATGCCTTGTCTTTAACTTGTCAAACTCCTCCAAAGAGGGCGCTTCTAAAAATGTCTCAACCTCAAAACTCATTTTCAAAATTAATTGCTGTCTTCACAATTTGATTTATAATTTTTTTGAATTTTAAAATTTTAGCTTGTAGTAGTTGTATCCCGGACGAGCCCCCAATTTCTGTTACGTTCGAAAATAACAGCAATTAAAATATAACAATGTACAGTACTACATTTTTGAAAACTAAATGCGATAACAATAATATATAAAAGTCAATACTGATGAATATATAAGCACTAGTGCCAAAGGGAAAGGACCAAAAGTTGTAATGGAACTTAGCAAGAAAAAGCAAACTCTAAGTGCATACCAGTCAAGAAAAACAAACCCCATATAGCCCAAAACCATGATCTAACGTGAAAAGAAACAATGTCTAATACCCCCTTTCCCCCACCTCTCAAGAATCAATATCACAATCCAAGACCAGAAGACCAAGGGACATTTCATTCATACTGAAGTCATTACAATACATGTTGAAGAAAAATTAGAAATTGATAGCAAATTGATAGCCAATACTCATAACCTCAAAAATTGTTGTATATATACTGTAAGTACTCATACAAGATAGAGCATTCAGTCTCAATTGATGTGGGATAGATAAAACCCAGTCTCCAAGTCCATAGGCATTTCAAAGGGTCAACATCCATTCACAAAAGCAGTCGCCATAATCCATGAAACACAATAATTCACAATGGTCATCAGGAGAAAACTATGGCTGGTTTCGATCCCTATTTCTCAACCATTAATGCCATAGCCGGGATCTACCTCAAAATGTGCCAAGTGAAAATATTGTGAGTTCATTGCCAATGTCTTAAACAATTCTCACATCCTTCAGCATCTCAAGTGGTAAAACTTGAAACTTCGAAATTAATGATTTGTATTTTTCAGCAAAGCCCAGAAAGAATTTCTTAAGCTTTATAGAATTATAACCTTGACCTAACAGTTTGATCACTAAAGTATTGTGTCTTGACTTAAAATCTAAATATCTAGAGCATGCCCTGCCATATCTAATAAGCTGGGATACATAGACCCCATATGCTGGATTTAATGGAATATTACTGTCTAAATGGGGAAAATTCACAATATCAAATATCTATAATATCTACATCTATATAATTGATATATAGATGTAGATATAGATGTCCAATAAGTGATACGCCTGTCTCTTGATGTCGATAAACATCCTTGATGATCCTTGAGAATGTTCCAGATCACGAAGCGTTTCAATAATTGTTAATAGTTCTCCAATGTTTGTAATAATCCAATCATGTTTGTATCCAATAATGTTTGATGATAATCCACA
This sequence comes from Owenia fusiformis, assembly GCA_903813345.2. Classification (NCBI taxonomy): domain Eukaryota; kingdom Metazoa; phylum Annelida; class Polychaeta; order Sabellida; family Oweniidae; genus Owenia; species Owenia fusiformis. Next base: position 12,633 of record CAIIXF020000105.1, read on the forward strand.
AATGTTTAATGATAATCCAGAAATGTGTATGATAATCCGTATATAGCCTGTGTTGTAATATATGTCCATTTAAAGTCCTCAGGTTGTATGTTTGTAGTGTTATAAATGTTCCCACAGTAGGTGTCCTATTAAATAATTTTGAATTTCCACTCTATTTAGTTCCTTTGAGATGTCCAGTTATCGATGACTTTAATTATCTGCCATTGAGAGTCACTGTGCTGTTCTTTTTATAATGTCAAAGAATAATTCAGAAATGAATCTTCTGGAACTACATCTTAAATGGACATCTTTAGTGACATGATTAAATTTTAATGAATGGTTATAATTTCTAGAACTCTCTAGAAGGTCAAGGGTTAATGAGTCATTCAGTTCAGTTTTGTTTACTAGATACAGTGTAAAGTGTCATTGTGACCTTGACCTAAGATTTCTCATAAAGAATAGCTCAACATATACAGCAAGCATAGATTACAAATTAAACTAAAGGTGAATATAGTAGAATATAATATGCATGTAGCTCACTAATGTAACACTCTAATATGCCCATATAAGGTGTTTTAAACAGGTGTAACCTGGAATAATACGAGCCAAATAACAGGAGAAGATACGGTTATATTTTTCGAAAAAAATATCGTACTATACCCTGATATCTTCGGCAAATAATAATATTATACGCAAAATAATAAATCTAGCTTTAGCGAATAAAATAAATTATTCTTCAAGAAATGTACAATAAAAAGCGGTTATATGCGGATATTCTTGAACCTATGTGTTATGTAAACAAATAAGCAAAGTCTAAATCTGCCGTGTGTTTATAATTGCTTCGATGATATAAAGCTACTGTCTGTTTTATGTATATTATATGTCTCTGCCTAGTCGTTATTCAATGGTTTGGTTGTGTAGTGTATTGTCTGAGCTTTATTTTGGTGTGTATGTTATGATATTAGCATCTCTTGTTATTGAGATATTAACTTGATTTTGGGGGCTTCTTCCCGTGATTTCATTATGTTTTGATTATCCCATGTTTGTGTTTTGTCAGGATCGTGTATGCGTATATATTGGTTAATTGCATCAAGATGTGGTCAGTTTGTTTGTTGAAAGGATAGGTATCGATATGGTGAACTGAATTCAACAATGTTTTTCTCTTAAACCAATTATTGAAAACATTCTGTAAAAAAACACAGTCCTTTATGTAATGTTGATCGATTGGCAACAATTTAATGCAAAAATTATTTGTATATATTTTTTATATACATGTAATTGTTTTTGTTAACATTTTTTGTTTTTTAGTGCAATCGTATTTTGTTCCTTTCTACCAATTCTTGAGAATGAAATAAAATGTCTTTCCGAACCTTGTTGGAACAAAATAGCATATACAACATTTTCTTAGACCTCTAAATATTATAGTTATACAAAAGAAATTTTGGTTGATTTTATAATATTAAGTATGCAAAAACTTATAACAAAACCCCCCAAAATAGATAAAAATTAAGTTCAACCTTTTATTTCATTAACAAGATACTTTTTTAAAATCAACCAAACTTTCCTTTGTACAATTACAATATTGAGAGACCTAAACAATTAGGTTCGGATAGATGTTTCATTTAATTCCGAACATATAATATAAAGAACAAAAGAAGTGTCTCGTGTGTTTACTAAAACAATATAGAGAAAAGTATATGAATATATTTCAAATTATAATGTTACCATCCAAAAGATGACCATTAAATTTGCGATGTGTAAAATTTTCAGAATGTTTTGATGACTGATTTAAGAGAAACGCGTGTTCAAAAAGTTCACCATATCGATACCACTCCTTTGTTTTGTTTGTTTGGTTTGTTGTTAAACCTATATGGTGAGTTGTTTTTTTATTTTGATAGTGTGTGTTGGGGAGTTGTTAGCTTATTCGCATTTAATTGTCAGAGTTTTGTGGTAATTTGGTTTGTAAATTTTGTGTTTGTTTTGTGCCATTATTTTGGTATGTAAGTGGTGGGTAAGTTGTTTTTCAACACTTTGGGTGTGTAGTGTGATGTCTGAGCTTTAATTTGGTGTGTGTGTTATGGTAGTAGCATCTCTTGTTATTGGGATATTAACTTGATTTTGGGGGCTCTCTTCCCGTGATTCATTATGTTTTGATTATCCTGTGTTTGTGTTTTGTCGGGATCGTGTATGCGTCTTGGTTAATTGCATCAAGATGTGGTCAGTTTGTTTGTTGAAAGGTCCGTGTGCAGTATGGCAAGTGATTTTAGACGGTCATATCTTTCACCAGGAGAACTTCCTGGTCATAAATACAGTGGTTTTTGGTAAAACAATATGTTTTCTTTTATTTCATAATTGACTAGTTTAAATAAGTTTCTTCGATTTGGAATTTGTTTTGTAAATGAAGTTGCAATTCATATATTTAGCCCCTCGCTTTTGTTACATTGACGAAAGTCCGTTATATTACCAACGTATGTTACTTTGATGACTAACGTCAATGTAACAAAAGCGATGGTCTAAATTCATGAATTACAGCTTTATTGTCCCATCGAACAAAGTTCGGAGGGATATAGGGAACGCCTCCGTCTGTCCGTCCGTCCATCCGTCCGTACGTCCGTACGTACGTACGTCTGTCCGTCCGTCCGGGCAATAACTCAAATACCGTTGGCCTGATTTTGTTCATATTTTGTACACATATACCCTCATTTCAAAATGGCGGCCATTTTAGTGCCAAATTTACAGTAATTTAGGTGTAATATGTAAAACTGTATTAGCAATATGTTTTAAATGTAAAAAAAATATAAAGGACATTAATAATGCTACAAATGTAGATATTAAAGAAGCACATGGCAGCCATCTTGAAAAATGGCGGCCTTTACTCGTCATTTTACGATTTTTGCTTTAACTCAAAAAATAGTGGAGCGATTTTGTTCATATTTGGTATGTGAATACTATAAGCATTGCACACTGTCTAAAATACTTTTGGTAGAAGTTGGCCATTTTGAAAAATGGCCGCCATTTTAACGTATTTTATACTATAACTCGAAAAGTAGTGGAGCGATTTTGTTCATATTTGATATGTGAATACTATAAGCATGGCAAACTGTCCTATGACACTTTTGGTAGAAGGCGGCTATTTTGAAAAAAAAATTGAAAAATGGCCGCCATTTTAACGTATTTTACTATAACTCGAAAAGTAGTGGAGCAATTTTGTTCATATTTGGTATGTGAATACTATAAGCATGGTACACTGTCCTATTACACTTTTGGTAGAAGGCTGTTATTTTGAAAAACGGCCGCCATTTTAACGTATTTTACTATAACTTGAAAAGTAGTGAAGCGATTTTGTTCATATTTGGTATGTGAATACTATAAGCATGGCACACTGTCTAATGACACTTTTGGTAGAAGGTGGCCATTTTGAAAAAAAGCGATTTTGTTCATATTTGATATGTGACTACTCTAAGCATGGCACATTGTCTAATAAAACTTTGGGGAGTAGTTGGCCATTTTGAAAAATGGCCACCATTTTTATGTGTGTTATTTTACAAGTACATGTGTGTGATTTTTCAAAAATTTTATAGGTGGCTACTTAAAAGCATATTATTTCTTCTGATGACAACTTGGCTAGTATGCAACCATTTTGAAAATGTTGGCCTTTCTGGTGTGTTGTTTTATGATATTTGTCGTTTGTAAAAATGCCAGTCATTTCTGTTCGATGGGATTCGCTATGCTTTGGCGTTGCCGTTGTTCTGGTTTTTGAATGGACAAGTCCAGGAACAAATGCTACTTGGGCTTTCATCCTCCTGATAAAGTTTTACAGCATCCATTGCATTCCAAACAATGCACTGCCTGGCTGGCAATGAGCAAACATGGAATCATCAGTAATTTTTGCACCCTGGGTATAGTCTGTCACGTGACTTCATGGATGACGTGTGCGCGAGTGATTCGCATTTTCTTTCGCTTGAGGTTTGTAATCACACTTTTTACATGTTTTAAGATTTTGTATCTCTGTGAAACTTGTCCCGTACCATCAATGTCTGAAGACGATCTAATTCACCAAATATCTCATCCAAGCGTGTCCCGGTTAAAGAGAAATTCGCACTTTTGTGTCTCGCAAAATGACGTGTGCGCGAGTAAATCGAATTTTACGAAGGATGGGTGCGCGAGTCTAACATATTTATATTCATTTTAAACAATTCTGCAAGCTAGACACAATTCAATTCAATTCAATTTATTCCTTAATAATACAATAATACATGGTACATATAAAAGAATTAACAGGTGACATCATTTCTGATTTTTATACCCGTACATGTAAAAGCATAATATTACAGATATTAAGAGTAAAAGTAAGGTCAAGGAATCAAACATATCAAGGTTGTGTTTTGTCTAAGGGAAAATCGAAGAGGGAGGGGGAGGTGCATCATAGATAAAAAGCTATCAAGTTTAGTGTCCAGTAACCAGGCTTGGAGTTATATCTGTATATATTTCTATAAAGGAGATAGAGCATGAATAAGGAGGCTGCAGTACATAAATATAAAAAGAAGAAGATCATGCATACAACGCCAGAATATGTTTCTTATATTTAGACTTAAGACATTTACTTGACCTTGATGTTTTTATTTCTGATGGGAGGCTATTCCAAATAGATGGTCCAGAAAATGAAAGCATCTTTCTGCCAAAGGTTTCTGTTTTAAATTTAGGCAAGGCATAGTTATATTTACCTCTTGTATCATACTTATGTAGTTCATTATGTCTTGTAAATAAGTTGGGAAATATATCATGTAGGTTATTTTCATTGTTTTGCCACTTAAAGAAGAATTCTGCCACATTGACTTTAAATATATCACAAATGGTGAGAATTCCTAATTCTTTAAATAATGGTGGAGTGTGATCTCTAAATCCACTCTGAGTAGCTAATCTTGCAAATTTCTTTTGTATTAAGTGAAGCGAATTAATTGAAGTGATATTAGCATTTCCCCAAATGATATTGCTGTAAGTTAAATAAGAATGGATTAGAGAATGATATATAGTCATAAAGGTTTTCCTATCTAGTAAATGGTTAATCTTGTACAGAATTCCAACTATCCTTGATATTTTCATTTTGACTTTACTAATATGTTCATTCCATGAAAGATGTTGGTCAATAACCAAACCAAGAAAATTAGAGTGTGTTACTCGTTCAATAATTTTACCATCAATAAATATCTCTAAGTTCCTGGTATTTACCTTTTTCTGCTTTGAAGTAAATAATATGTACTTAGTTTTATTAATATTGAGTGACAGTTTATTGGCTATAAGCCAATCTCTGATACTATTTAATTCAGTATTCAAAGTATCTTTAATTTCATTAAGGTTTTTCCCACTGATTAAAATATTTGTATCATCAGCAAACAGAACAAAGAGAAGTGCTGGAGAGGTCAAGTAGATATCATTGATATAGAGTATAAAAAATAAGGGCCCTAAGACAGATCCATGTTGAACACCACATTTGATAGTTTTGAAAGATGAAATTTTATCATTATATTTAGTACACTGGTTGCGATTTGTTAAATAACTAGAGACCCACCTTAGAGCAGGTCCCCTAAAACCGTAAAATTCCAATTTCTGTAACAGTATGCTATGATCAATGGTATCAAATGCTTTTGAAAAATCTAGAAAAAGCCCAATGCTGAATTCATTGCTGTCAACAGATTTCTTAATTTTTTCTACAAATTGTAAAATTGCCATGTAAGTAGATCTTTTCTCTCTAAATCCAAACTGATTCAAATACAAAATTCCAAATCTAATAATAAAATTACTCATCCTTACATACATAAGTTTCTCAAGGATCTTTGAAAAGACAGGTAGAACTGATATAGGACGATAATTGGTAAATAGATTAAGTTCATCTTTTTTATGAATAGGGGTAACTATAACAGTTTTTAGTTTATCTGGGAAAACACCCTGTAAGAGTGAGCTATTGAATATGTGTAGGAGAGGTTTTAGAAAATTATTGCTGCATTGTTTAATAATATTAGGTTTTAAGTCATCTGCCTCAGCAGCTGAATCTTTTAGATTCAATTTTTGGTTCAAATTTTAATTCACCTGCAATGCCGGACAGCCCTACAAGCTATTTCAAAACATTTATTGTCATTAAACGTAGACATGTATGTGCCATACATGAAACATCTACAAAATAGCAAACTATTCTTTAACATACTACTTTAAGATGACAAAAACAAATGTCACGTGAGTTATATTCTGCCTTAGCTTGCAGAATTGTCTCAAGTGAATAAAAATATTTTAGACTCGCGCACCCATCCTTCGTAAAATTCGATTTACTCGCGCACACGTCATTTTGCGAGACACAAAAGTGCGAATTTCTCTTTAACCGGGACACGCTTGGATGAGATATTTGGTGAATTAGATCGTCTTCAGACATTGATGGTACGGGACAAGTTTCACAGAGATACAAAATCTTAAAACATGTAAAAAGTGTGATTACAAACCTCAAGCGAAAGAAAATGCGAATCACTCGCGCACACGTCATCCATGAAGTCACGTGACAGACAATACCCAGGGTGTTTTGGTTCAAAGATGACTGGGGACGTGCTATCACCATGAACAAGGACCAGTATATTCAACTTTTGGAGGTCACTAAGCACCAGAAGGGGCATCTAAGGAGATAGGTGGTGGTTTCAACAAACCAATACCACCCACACACTGCAAATGATATGCTGAAATGGTTTAAGCAATGCTTTGGTGGTCACCTCATCAGTCGCAGAATGCAAAACATATGGGCAGCTCACTCGCCAGATCTAAACCCCCCAGAAATTTATCTCCGGGGATTTCCCAAAGCCAATGTGTATACTGACAGAGTTCTTATAATCTTAAGAGGTCAATAACTACCCAAATTTGTACCATCCACATTGTTGTGTAAAGGTCAGGGTCATTTAACAACTTTGTTTGCAGGATTCATTTGTGCATAGAGAGAAGTGCCCATTTTGTGCACGTTGTGTAAGGTACTGTAGTTTTTGACACAATAAACAGATTATCATCAAACTTTCAGAACAAAATTTACATTGACTGAATAATTCTAAAATTTCAAGGCAAAATATGCAAAATTGACCGAATAATTTAACTTTCTTACGGTCCTGTTTTTTTGGACACCCTGTAGATGGACTTATAGTTAATAACATCAACAACAACAACAACAACTTAAGATTGGTTCTACTTTATTCAACATATATATCGACGCCACAATATAACTGTTGTCATTGCTGAATTGTTATATATTTGAATTCAATCTTCTAATCTTTGGTGCCAACACATTTAACGTGCGTCGTGTATCCCACAAAGTAGACAGCGCCCTACCAGACTACAATACCACAATTTCCCCTGAAGGCCGAATTATTACAATATTCATAAAATCACAATGGCTCAATTTTTTCAGAGTTTCGAGCAAAAAATAACAAAGTGTTCAAACTATCTACAAGGTTGATCAAAAAATTGCAGTTTGAGAGCCCGGTAATTTGCCTAATCATTGCTTGTGTATGAAACAGTCTGACACAAAAGTTTGAGGGGAGGCATATTGGAACTTTAAAATTGTAGATACATACCTTTCTTTTCATTCTCTATGTTATGCTTACGAGAGACTCTTGTATTTTGTCTTGCAGAATCTATTTCAGTTCCAATGCTCATTTCTGTGTCTGTGGTTTCATTACGTTTATCATCATGATAGACTAACAATTGAATGTATTCAATGTAAACACAATTAAATCATTAAATACATATATACTATTCTTATTAGTGTGAAACTATCACTGACATTTTAGAAATGGAAAATGGAAGATGATAAGATTAAGTCCTTACTTTAATTATGTTTTATTGAAGGCATTCTCATATGGGTTTGTTTTACGATACCTTGTTTCTAAACTTATTGGTAGATGTATTTAGTTCAGTTACCTGCATCAGGATCAACCATTTCTGCAAGGTCAGACCTTTTTGCTTCCTTTAGTACATTAGCAAGAATACGTCTTTGGTTAATCAATTGGCGTTGCGTCCATTTCACTAGAAGGGTGTACATCCAATCAGTGTTGGTACTGTTCATTCGCTCGTTCTGTATTTGTGGCAATGAAAATCCAAGATATGTAAACACTGTAATGGCATCATTTCCCAACTGGTTTTTTACTTCAATGAGTGTTTTGTTATCAATTTTAGATTTATCTATAAGAAGAAAGATATAGTATGTGTATTACATACCTAACTAAGCATTTGTATTGAAGTAAATGGAGCTAAAGGTCGGCTATATATTCCTGTATAGCCGCCAAACTTTTTACCATGACAATCTAATGACGCCATTGGGACGTCATGTTTCATTTTACAAATTTTACATCATGCCTGATGATCGAAAGAAATGAACGGAGGAGGGGAGTAGCTGATTTTCGGTAGAAAATTTAACAAATCTTCAAGATTTATTTTTTCAGGAGAAAGTTTACAATTGAATGGCTTAATGAATAGGTGCAGTGCATTGCATGGGGAAATATGTTAGGTCTTCTAGAATTTTTTTGAACTGATGGACTTCTAAGATTAAAGATCTGTTAAAGAAGGTGGAGCCAACATGCAAATGCCAATGTTTTTGCTATAAATCAAGCAACAGGGGTCTACATGACCTGTAATAAATACTTGTAAGTGAAGTTATTATCACAAAACTATTGCCATCGTTGGTTTTGTACAACACATTACCAAATGTTACCAAATAAAAAAATAATCGAAGATTACTAAAATTGGACGGAGGGGGGGAGTGAACTGAGGGGATGGGAAGTTATTTGTCTATGAGACATATGATAAGAGACCTTGACTTTATTTCCAATAACTCCATATACCCCTATTTTTAACTTTTCAGAGTTGTGACATCAAGTTAATTGTTACTGAGTTACTGAGGTCATTTTTTCAAATACACGAATTCGCGGAAATTTCTTCCACCTTAAAGACATAACTCCCACCTCCATTTACTCCCCCCTTTGTTCAATTTAAAATATTTTGATTATTTTTTTCTAACGTTTGGAAACTTATTTTAAAAAGACGGCAATGACATTAATTTTGTGATATAAAAGTTGCTTACTGTATATATATTTATTACAGATTGTGTAGACATTTGTTGCTTGATTCATAGCTTGAAAAATAAATCTTCCCGATTTGTTGAATTTTCTAAAGAAAATCAGCTACTCCCCCCCCCTCCATTCATTTCTTCCGATCACCAGGCGTGTACATGCTGATGCCTAGAGACAAAGGAGCTACATTGAAGAAGAGATTTTTAAAATGGCTGCTAAGTATGACGGCCATTTTTTATAAAAAATGTAATCTTTGATTCTCAATTACCAGGAATGGATCTGGTTCAAATTTTACATGATGATTCCTAGGGACAAAGTAGATTTATTCAAGAAAGAATTTCCAAGATGGAGGCTAAATTACAAAATGGCCGCCATTTTTCATAAAAAACTTAATCTTTGATAACTCAAATACTAGTGAACGAATTTGGTTCAAATTTTACATGCTGATGCCTAGAGACAAATGAGCCGTGCTGAAGAAGAGATTTTTGAAATGGCTGCTAAATATCAAAATAGCAGCCATTTTTCGAAACAAAATGTTATCTTTGATAACAGAAATCCCAGTGAACAGATCTGGTTAAAATTTTATATGATGATGCCTAGGGAAAAAAGTTGATTTGCTCAAGGAAGAATTTTAGAGGGATCAGATCATCCAGATTTTTCTCCCGGACATCCAGTTATGTCCTAATATATAATATAACATCATATATACCTTAGATATATTTTTAGACAAAATCATGAGCACTAGGGTGTTTCATTTTTCAAGAATGTTCTCGGATTATAACGACCCTTTAACACAGGGTTACAAATGGTGCTGGTAGTTCACTGATTTTTTTTCAGCAAAATCTGAAAACGTTAAAACTGGCAAATCTAATAAAACATGTTTTACGAATAAAAGTGGCCGAAATCAATTTTTATTTTTGACCCCCTCCCCCAGTAGACTACAGGTTAGTAGACTGGCAATATCTCAGCGACAAAAAGTGCTAGAACAATCTAGTTTGCATCAATTGAAAGTATTTTGATGTATATCCAAATGCTTATAACAAGAAAACATTTTTGGCAAATGATAAGCAAAGAAGTGCGAAATAATGTTTTCCATTGAAAAGTGGGCATCGCCCACAATGTAATCCAATGGGACGGAAAGAATGGCCGATTGACCAGTTTTAACTTTATCCAATTTTGTTGAAAAAAATCAGTGAACTACTGGCACCATTTGTAACCCCATGGTAAAGGGCCGTTATGATCTGAGAACATTCTTGAAAAATGAAACACCCTAATGAGCACAGTTATACCAATATATTGAGAAAATCAACAGGACAACCAAAGAACAACCAAATGTCTAGAACACAATAAGTCTAAAACAACATACAATTTATATTGTAAAACCGTTTTAAGTTATTAAAATGACATTCCCAAATGAAAAAAATGTGTTGTGATAAAAAAAAAAAAGATTGCCCATGCCGGGAATCGAACCCCAACCTTTTGGACAAAACATAAATTGAGAAGTGCGTCACTACCTACTGCGCCACATGATAAAGCCTAGTAAAATTTTACAACAATATATATTTATTTATTCTTCAAGTACATTCACACCCCTTGGGGTCAAGTACATGTACAAACAAAAAATATAACAATTATAAAGGAAGGAAAAAAGAAGACATTTACATAACTACATAACTATTACTATTATTGATGCTGATGCATTGGTGCACTAGAGATATAGCTATTGGTACTGGATGTAAATATATATTTTGCTACATTTATACAGTTTTGATCTTTACCAGACATCAAATAAATAAATGGATTTTCTTGCACTGGCATTTTCATTTTAGACAACATTATACTTCTTTGTTTATTATATTTCGTACAGTGAAGGAGATAGTGTTCTTCATTTTCTATAATATTGCATGTTTCGCATTTTCTCTCCTCCAGAGGTGTCGGCTTTGGTCTTGTGTAGCGACCGAGTTCAATTTGGAGATTATGTGCACTTATTCTAAGTTTAGTAAACTCTCTACGTAGGTCAAAACGTTTTATATAATCTAAATATTTTTCATAAGCAAAGTTACTTTTGAATGTGTTATAAGTTCTTAATTTGTTATTGCACTTTCCTTTTTGTGTATCATTAGAGATTTTATTCTTCCAGAATTCATGAAATCGGCTCCTTAGACTTTGCTTGCATTCAGATAATATTTCTGGTGTTATATCTAGTATTTCTTCAGTATTCATTAATATTTTAATCACTTTTAAGAACAACGAATACCATGACATGAAATTCTGATTTTTTGTGTTGTGAAATGCTTGACTAAGTAACAGGTTATCAGAGTCCTGAATATGAGCATAAAAATTACAAATTCTATCAAATATGTTTATAAGTAGTGGATACCTCCCAAGTTCTCCATAAATAGCCATGTTAGTTGCCCTTTTCCCAACACCTAGAATATGTTTACAAAACGATATGTTTAACTTCTCAGACAAAATTTTAGATTGCTTGAGGTATGTATCTTCTAAGTTGTCAGTTGAGACATTATTAAAAGCATATGGCGCCCATATTTCGGCACCATACAGACATATTGGTGCTATCGTATGGTCAAAAAGGCTTACTGCTAAAGATGGCTTAATATTACAGTATTGAAAATATTTCTTAAGTTTAAACAATGCTTTGGATGCTTTTTCATGTAGATAATGCTGGGCAGCCATAAAACTACCCGAACTTTTAATGATAATTCCAAGATATTTGTATTCTTGTACACAATCTATTTTATCCTTGTTATAATAAAACATTTCAGTACATGCATGACCATTTTTCTGGAACTTAATAATTTTTGTTTTTGAAATATTAACAGATATTTTCCATTCCTCGCAATATTTCTGAAGTGAATTAATCGATGATTGTAAACCATGTTTTGATGTTGAAAATAATACGATATCATCAGCATACATAAGCATATTTAATTTCATTACCTAAAGTTGGACAGTCGTTATCTAAACCAATATAAGAGGGTAAATCATTAATGAAAATATTGAAGGCCAAAAGAGAAATTGGGTCCCCTTGCCGAAGGCCTATTGTTGCTTGTCTGAAATCAGTGATTTTATTTAGTTTGTTATCTTTTATACAAAACTGACTTTTTGTATACATGTTTTCTAAGATATTTAGCAATTTGCCTCGAATTCCTGCTTTTAATAGCTTAAAGATTAATGCTTGATGCCAAATAGAGTCGAATGCTTTATGGAAGTCAATAAAGCATGCATATAATTGTGTATTATTGGCTTTATGAAGATCAATTAAAGCTCTCAGAATAAATATATGGTCAGAAGTACGAGCTTTTTTCTTAAATCCAATTTGAGAGGAATTGATAAATCTATTGTCATCTAAAAATTTTATCATTCTTTCATTTATAATTACATTAAAAAGTTTACCTAGGGAATTGTTAATGCTTATTCCCCTATAGTTCCGTTTGTCACATTTATTCCCTGATTTATATATCGATGTGATAAAACCCTTTGACCAAAGGTCTGGAAATATTCCACTATTAAGGATTTTGTTAAAGAGTTTTCTGATGTAAGGTAATGTGCTACTAATTGTATACTTAATTATTTCATTAGGCACACCATCAATGCCACATGATTTACCATTTTTTAATTTTTTTGAAGCTTTCAATATTTCATCATCATTTATCATGTAATCTAATTCAGTAAAGTATGGTTCGCTTTTAAGATCAGCAATATTTTTGGCTATATTAACATCGTCATCATGTTTTATACATAACAGAGATTCATAATACTGAAGCCAGCCAGTAAGACTACTTTGTTTTTGATAAGAGGCGCAGTCTGATAGTGATACATTTCGCAGTTTTTCAATAAGGTCCCAGTATGCTGTTGGGTTACTTTTGTTTAAAGCCTCTAATTGAGAAATCAATTTATTTTTATATGTCTTTTTTGTTTCACGACATTTCTTTTTATATATTTTTTTTCAGCTTGAAATACTCTGATCGATTACCTTGATTATAAGGATTTTTTGCAATATTTTTGCACAAGTAGTTTAAATGTTTTTTCATTTGAAACAAAGATTTATCAAACCATGGATTGTTATTTCTTTTTTTTTTTTCTTATTTGGCTTTTTATGTTTCAAGCATGTCAATGCTGAGTTAAAGTAAATATCTGTCATTAAATTGGTTGCGTCATTAACACTCATGACATCGAAATCTTCGAGAGCAGTAAGATTATCATTTAAATTTTTAGAAATCACAGTATTGAGTGTTGCTACACACTGAGGATCCCATCTTAACTTTGAAGGAAGAGATGTTACATATTCCTTAGCATGATTGTACCTTGAGGATGATACTGTCTGTATGGTTTTATAGCATAATGATATAACGGCATGATTTGATATTAATCCTAGCTGATCATGTACCTTAAAATATTTCACTTCATTTATCATATCTTGATGCACCAATGCATAATCTACAGTACTACAACCATTCCATTGGTAACATGTGTGCTTACCTTGTAAGTCACCTAAAACTCTACCATTCAGAATTCTTAGTTGGGAATTTTTACAAAGATTTAGGAGCTCTTTCCCAAAACTATTGATATGTACATCTTTATTATCTCTCATTGTAATCTTTTCATTGTCAAGTAAATAATTTTCCTCACATGGTATATAGCAATCTTTGTCTTGTTTGATGTAATCTAATTCAGATCCTGTGCGAGAATTAAGATCACCTAACATCATTATCTCACCCAACTCAGAAAACCTCGCAATATTGTCTTGTAATGATACAAACTTTGAAATGTCTGATCTTTGAGAAACAGGTGAATCAATAGGTGGAATATATGTAAATAATTGTGAAAGATCCATGGCGGATTTGACCTCAAAAAAAATTTCAGTGGTGCCATTAATAAAAGAATTTGAATATGGTACAGAGTTTTATGGTTCCTGGCAAAGTCAAAAATATAATATTAGAATATTAGAAACAAGAAAAGGAAAATGTATACTTTAAATGGTACAAATTATAGATGGCTAACACCCTCCACCCCCCCCCCCCTTAAATCTAAAAAGTTCAATTTAAAACAAATAAAAATACCCTATCATGCTTAAGATAGCCTATTGACAAATTTATTGATATCACTAAAACCCTGCATAGAATCTGTGATGTATTTTTTTGTAAAATATTTGAGGACACTTTATGGAAACTTATGTACAAAAGCATTCAATACATGCCTTGTTTATTCAACAAATAATGGCCAAGAAAGAAAGAGAGTCAACATTTGAATGTTTATTCTCCATAATTAAAAGGATTCCACCATTTGTAACAAAGTCATATAAAAATCTAAGGCAGGATATTTAGGGCTTTGTAAACATGTGTTTATCTCCATAAATAGTATGCATTTTTCATTTGTCAGTGAACATGGAAAACAAATTATGTAAATGTCAGCAAAATAAATATATCAATAGTTACCTGATTGCTGTTCTGGTTGGCCTGGTAGTTTGGGATTTTGCTGTTTCGGTTGGCCAGGTGGTTCTGGATTTTGCTGTTCTGGTTGGCTAGGTGGTTTGGGATTCTGCTGTTCTGGTTGGCCTGGTAGTTTTGGATTCTGCTGTTCTGGTTGGCCAGGTGGTTTGGGATTCTGCTGTTCTGGTTGGCCAGGTGGTTTGGGATTCTGCTGTTCTGATTGGTCAGGACATTTTGGATTCTGATGTTCTGGTTGGCCAGGTAGTTTGGGATTCTGCTGTTCTGGTTGGCCTGGTAGCTTTCGATTCTGCTGTTCTGGTTGGCCAGGTGGTTTGGGATTCTGCTGTTCTGGTTGGCCAGGTGGTTTGGGATTCTGCTGTTCTGATTGGTCAGGACATTTTGGATTCTGATGTTCTGGTTGGCCTGGTAGCTTTCGATTCTGCTGTTCTGGTTGGCCAGGTGGTTTTGGATTCTGCTGTTCACGTTGGCCAGGTGGTTTGGGATTCTGCTTTTCTGATTGGCCAGGTGGTTTTGGATTCTGCTTTTCTGGTTGGCCAGGTGGTTTTGGACTCCATTGTTCTTGTTGTCCAGGTGGTTTTGGATTCTGCTGTTCACGTTGGCCAGGTGGTTTGGGATTCTGCTTTTCTGATTGGCCAGGTGGTTTTGGATTCTGCTTTTCTGGTTGGCCAGGTGGTTTTGGACTCCATTGTTCTTGTTGTCCAGGTGGTTTTGGATTCTGCTGTTCACGTTGGCCAGGTGGTTTGGGATTCTGCTTTCCTGATTGGCCAGGTGGTTTTGGATTCTGCTGTTCTGGTTGGCCAGGTGGTTTGGGATTCTGCTGTTCTGGTTGGCCTGGTAGTTTGGGATTCTGCTGTTCTGGTTGGCCAAGTGGTTTGGGATTCTGCTGCTCTGGCCGGCCTGGTAGTTGAGGATTCTGCTGTTCTGGGTAGTCAAGTGATTTTGGATTCTGCTGTTCTGTTTGAGCTGATGTCTCAAGATTCTGCTTTTTTATTACTTTAGTAGGTGGTTCTGGATTCCCTTGTTCTGGTTGGGTATATGGTTCAGAATTCTGTTGCTCCAGTTGACCAGGTGGTTCAAGATTCTTCAGTTCTGTTAATTGTGAAAATAATTCAAAATATTAGACAAAAATAAAATATTATTATCCCAACCATGGGTTTTGTATAAAAAACCTCCTACCTCATACCCACGTATGTTGGACATGATACAGTCATTGAAGGGTTCAATTTTAAAGATCTTAGTTTATTAAATCTTAGTTTATGAGGAATTATAGATGAATATATAAGCGCAAATGCCAAAAGGGAAGGGTTACAAAAAACTCTAAAGAAACCCAACAAGAAAAGCAAACTGTAAGTGTAAATCTGTCATAAGAAAAGTAGACCCTATATATCCCAAAACCATGATCTAACGTAAAAAGAAACAAAGTCTTACATCTCCCTTCCCCTCCAATCGAGAACCAATATCACAATCCAGGACCAGAACACCAAGGGACATTTCATTCATACTGAAGTCATTACAATACATGTTGAAGAAAAATTGAAAAAATTGATACCCAGGACTCATAACTTCAAAAATAGTTGTAGATACTTGTACTCATAAAAGATAGAGTATTCAGTCTCAAATGCTGTGGGATAGATAAAATCCAGTCTCGAAGTCAATAGGCAATTCAAAGGGTCAACATCCATTCGCAAAGCCTTCATCATAATCCATAAAACACAACAATTCACAGTGGTCATCAGGAGAAAAACTATGGCTGGTTTCGATCCCTGTTTCTCAACCATTAATGCTATAGCTGGGATCCACCTCAAAAGGTACCAAGTGAAAAA